>CAJQZN010026964.1:0-15413 GCA_907164685.1 Colias eurytheme
CTTAGTTTTATTTTTATTTATCAGTCGCTAATTATATCTGTCTGATACTTTGTACCTACGTAATTCCGTCTACAACACGAATTATCTATTATTAGATATTTAAATCAGATCAATTTTCAGAAAAAACGATAGTATCGGGAGTTATGTATCCAAATCTCCCACTTATTTATCTAATCTTATCAGAGCATTAAATAATTAAAAGACAATACGAATGAGTCAAAAATCTCGATCTCGCAATAATTAGAACAATCCAAATCAACAAACATAATTATTAAATCACTAAAAAGTCTGCACTCAATATTTACTCTACCAGTTAAGCCTTCAAACCTCTCTAATAATATTAATGTTCCTCTTATCAGTGAATGCGTAATGAATCCTATTTAAATAAACAGTACATAATAAATTACTTAAATAGCTTGTCACGCCCGAAAGCGCATTTATCTTATTTTAATTACTCCGCCGCTTATGTATTATATATAGATAAGTATATACAAACACGCTTGTGTATTTAAAGTCTATGTGTTGTAATATGAAAGTTGTTGGCACGAATTTTACATCATAGTTTTAAATAGGTAGATTATTTGTTTGTTTATTTGGTGAAGTATTCACCAAATTAACAATATTGGATTCAGTATTGGATTTCTTAAAATATACATAAATAGCAATATCGTAAATAGGATGGTATTGTTATGTTTGTTTTAAAAAATCTTACGGCATATCGCACATTGTTAATGCATATCCTAGTTTTTTAATAAATTGAGTGTGATATACATCAATATTATTTATATATTATACTCGTGCACAACATGCAGATTTAAAGAAATTTTAACCAACACCGATTTTTTGAACTTACTTGTTAGTAATAAAAAAAATTATCTATTTAATGTGTATCGTTAGTACTCACATTACATATCCAAGCTTCCGAGTTCCAACTACATTCGCCTTTGGAAGTCTGGATACTTGGGAGTATCAAATTGCAAATCTTCACAATCGTGCACTCCGTATTACATTAGTAATTATTTAATATTTAATTAAACAGCTCTACGCTGAGCGGTGTCCTTTGAAACAAAGCAGGCAAATTGGTTCAGAGTGACTTGCGGCTTGCGCAGACGCGCCGTGAAATTGTGGACTACACCTCTAGAGGTTCTGTAGTACTAATACATTTTGAACGTAATAAATTAATATTTTGTTTAACATTTATATAAATTGAGTGAAAAGGAGTGAAACTAGGTATATGCCAAAAATCGCATGAATAGGGGAAGATTCTATTACCTACCACATCTGAAATACTATAGGTATGGTATATATACATTGTCCAATTTCCAATTTTCAAGTTCTGGTCAGTTTGTTAAAGTTGATATTTTCTGTTGTGTGAAAATACCCATAAAATTAATTGTCACGGGTGCTAGTCCCACTACGTTCCAAATCATTAAAATTTTCACATAATACATACATAAAACAGAAATTGATCGACCTATAAACGTACAGAGTCGTCGTCGTCTCTATAAATGTACAGAGTACTAGGTGTCTAGGTACATACTATGCTGTACTGCTTGCTCTATATAGATTAAGAAGAAAATAAAACCAAGAAAATCCAAGCATCTCCAAAAAACAATTGTCGGCGTATCGCTTACAAAGCGGTATGTACTATAATCTATTTACCGACATAATGGTACTTCAATCAGTTTATGAACAAACAACGGTAGGACAAAAAACCTCGGCTCCTTCAATCGGCCTTTCATGAAATAAATATGAACGATGACTTTGATTTCTGCCTTGGAATATTTAGATATCAAATAAGTACCTATAACTATGTGAAAGTAAATATTATAAATGTGTGTGTTGAGTAAAGTTGTAGAATTAAAATGGTTTTTTTTTTCAAATTTTTTTATTCGTCAAAGAAGTAAATAATCTGCCTTTTTCTTTCAAATCTCGGGAAATTGTGATATCAAGGTCAGGTCTTTTAGTACATACAGGTATTATTATTTATTTTATACAGGACATTTGTTTATTCTATATTTCACGTAACTTTGTAGATTCTGTTCGGTTCACACATCCTCAAAAAATTCCATAAACCATATTTTCAATAAACACAAACGACACACACGTTCACAATAAAATCTAACGACTATTACCGAAAGCCATTTCATTAGTGAAGATTTTCGGCGTCCACTCATAAATCGGATTTAGCCCTCCACCCTTTTTGTATCTCGTAATGAGTAAATTACCATACAAATAGAATAAGTTTGTGGCGTTGTATAATTGAGATCGGCGCCCCGCTGGTTCGCTCGCTTTGTGAACGCCGGCGCCAGCGTTATTCTATACTGGTAGAGAATGGCCAATCGCTACACAAATATTGGCCGATGGCTGTTAGCGTGCTGTTGATTTGTTAATTAACGGTAGGGAGAACAATATTTGCTCTAGGGTTCGCGCGAACTTGGGTTAGTTGTGGTAGTGCTTTCGCATGTAAATAAAAAATGAAGAAATAAGATTAGCTTTCATAACTATAAAAAGTTCCAATTTTATAAGATCTTTTCTTCTTTCCGGCACGGGATTTTTGAAATATTCTAAACATGACCTTCAATGAAGGGTTAACAAATTTATATAAAGACTTCTGTAAAGTTTAAAAGAACTTACTCACAGAATTCAAAAGACGATAAATCTATAATAGGTAGGTATGTCCAATTGGTTCTCAATCGTTTCAATGATATATAATATTGATTGACATAGAAACATACAAAAATGATTAGGATTACAAACAACTATAGTAGAGCCATTTTAATAGGCGACATTTGACAGTTCAACAAAATTCAACAACGTAACCTAGTAACGACGACATAGAATAACATGATATTTCGTTTTGTTAGAACTGCACATTTGCTTAACTTTTTTTCAATTACGATTACATATTTATAACAATAATGACCGATACAAGTAATTTTAGGATTTGATTTTACTGATAAACCATTCTAAACATAATAAACAATTTCTGATTTAAAGATCAGACGTCGCTACAATTTTGTGTCAATAAACGTTTTTTCTTTTTAAATACCAGAGACGTTACTCTAAAAATCGAAAACTGACATCTAGAATCGAATGCATTGATTACTTGGGAATAAAAATCAACATAAATTATTGACATGTGTTTCAAGTTCGATTGACAAATGTTTCAAGTCCGTATCGATTAATTCACTTTAATCGATGTTTTTAAGCAGGTTACCACCCTATGAAGATAAAATTGATAGACGTCAAATGTTGCCTATTAAATTGGCTCAATTACCCTATTAAGACGTAAGATATTATACTAAGAAGCAAGTGCAAATATTTCCAAGCTGAGACAAAAAACATGAAACAAAACCATTTTAATCTTCAACAAATACCTACTAGGTACATCTGGTTATCCCCATGTGTACTAATTATTAATAACTTACTCTAGCTATTAAAAGGGTACAATAAATCATTATAATTGACACGTTAAAAACAATAAACTCCACCTGCTGTATTCCTCAAATTGTAACTTAATATATTGTAGGTATATGGAGAATAAAGAGAACACTTAAAAAGCATTTACTAACTGCACTTAAAGATGTTGTCATATATCATGTTAATGCATTGCTGATGATTAACAAAAACTTTAGGCGGGAAGGTTTACATTTAGGGAAAACACGTCACCTGTCATCTTACAGATGGTTAGCATATGGATGGATGGTAATTTGTCTTTGTGCCTTTGCGTCATGATAAAAAATACGATTTTTCTTTCGAATTCCAAAGCGCCATGTTAATACATTTCATGGAATTCTGACACCCAAAAGTTTTGAAGATAATTTTATATAAATAAATGTTATGTAAATTTAATTTCATTTTAAACTGTTATATAGCGCCTTAATTTTTTTAAACAATAAGCTATGCTTACCTTATATGTCGAGATACGTGACCCCACACTGAAAGCTTGAAGAAATGTCGTTGATAATAATGTCTTATTCTGTGCGGGTATATAAACTACCTATTTCGGCTATTTGTGTTATATCTAGTAATTCTATCTCAATTTCTTGAATTATCAGTCGCTCCTCTTGATTGGAATACATTTTTACAGTAAATTACAGGTAGGTACATGTAGCTAGATTTTTTGTTATCTACCTACATTTTTATAAATTCATCGAAGCGCACTAGATGAATTGTCAACAAGCCTACAAAACCTTGGGAAAATACTCTTTATATAAACACGCTTATGTCAAAGCCGTTGACACATGTCATGTGTCAATATTTCCTTGTCAGCGCAATTCAACGAACATTCTAGAATCTATTTTAATACGTTACGTGATGGGCTATGAAAATCGCACACGTACAGTTATTAATGCGATATTCGTTCAACTTGCGGTCAGGAAGCCTAACGTTCGATATATCTAGATTAAGACAGCTCCTTGCCTTAGCGAGATGGTACAGTTTTTGCCCCTGTGCGCCCCGCTGTTCCTATATAACACAGACATTATAATTCCGAAAGCCTTAATGGCGGCAACTACAAAAAACACTCATATTGATTGCTAATAGTCTATGTTAATTTAATTTGACGAAATTCGATTCAAGACGAACTCTAAATTAGAATTTATTATGATCGAGACTTTATTTTTATGATATCAATTATTTTATTGCATAATGTGATTGGTTTGATTAATTCTTTGCTTAGAATAAAAATATATGACAAAAAATATGGTTTATTAATAAAAGCAATTGTGATTGAAGGACAAATCAAACAATCTCGATTTCGTTCATCACGTGTTTTGGGATCTTACATGACATAACAAAGAAAATAATTACACATAACTGCGTTAAAAACAACCGACTTCAAACTTGCACTTGCAACATTTACAAATACAGACAAAAATGCTCATAAAATAAAAACTACTGGGCCTATCCGAATAAAATTTTTATGGGACCAATTCGACACCATCCCGCATCGAACAAAAAAAGAATCACGTAAATCGGTTCAGAAACCACGGAGTAATCGGTGTACATACATAAAAAAAAAAAAAAAAAAAACATACCGGTCGAATTGATAACCTCCTCCTTTTTTTGAAGTCGGTTAATAATCAGTTAAATACCTTCATATTACATAGGTACATCACAGAGTTCGTCCACAAGAAGGCTTTGTATGATGGAGCAAAATAAAATGTATCGTACATTATATAAGGAAGTTCTTTCCTAAAATAGTTAACTATATCTTGAAACTACGTACACACTTTTAAAATATAAATCACAATACCTTAACAAGTACATTTGCAATTGTCTTTACAAAATAAACATTGTGCCAAACGGTTATAACTTATAAGATAATAAATTAAGTCGTAGCCCAGGGTGAGGTGGGAATTGAGGTTTAACTAGAATTTATGGTCCTGGCGACATTACATGAATTGGCTACTATGTTCTACTGTCTATGCCCACTCTGTGCTCTTTGGTTTTGTAGTCTGTGCTTTATAGGGTTGTTTAATGAAGCATTTTTGGAGCATATTAAGAAATTAATTATTTTAAAATTATTGCAGAAAATTATATTTATTAAACTTTAATCCAAACAGAATTTCCTTCGTTCATACCTTTTGGCTTTTATCAACTACATATTAAAAAACAAATGTTAAAAATTCTTCTTCAAATTAATTGTTACAAAATGTATACATTTTTATTTCTATCTTAAATATACCTACATCAATAAATTCAATCAACATTTAATAAACAAGTAAATTATTAAAAAAACAAAATACCCGACTGCACACTAAAAAAAGAGTGATTGAAATGAATCTAATGATACCGCATACATATTTTTTTAAAGGGAAATTTAGAAAAAATATTATTATGTCTTTATCCCGTGGGACTTTTAGGATAAAATGTATCCTATGACACTCCCGTAATCAAGACAAATCTAACGATACCTCATACATCAAAATCCATCAAGCCGTTTAGGCTACAGGTGGTCACATAGGAAAAGACATACATACATACTTACATACACTCGAAAAACATTACCCTCCTTCTTTGGCAGTCGGGTAATAAAAGACGATAAAAAAGCCGTTATTTAAACAAGTCTCAAGACTCGCTCTCAGCCCTGAGGTAATTCTACATTGATGCATTGAAAACTCAATTTATGCGCTGAAATCATGATAAATGTGCTCATATTTATTGGTTATTTTACTTAACACATTACTCATTGTTCTGACTGCTACCTACTTACTTTCCATTTTCAACTATTATTTCAAATTCAACAATTAAACTGAAACCGCTATTGAGTTTGCGTAAAATTCAAAATTCAACCCTGATTTATTATCTACCTAGAAAATGGAAATGCTAAGAATAAAATACTAATTAAGTAATTAGGTATAATTTCTAAATTATTTTTTCAAAAAAATTAAAAAAATAATACTATGTGGGTAGTTGGAAAAGAGTATGACAGAATATTTATATGATAATTTTTGTTTACAAAAAATTAACACAGTAATTAAGTACACATAATAAAATTGTTATCCATACAATAAATACCTACATTATCAAATTAGAATTTATTATCCAACATTTAATTACAAAAGTTAAACCGTGTTCATAAATAAATAACAGAAGAAAAATTATGGTCGCACTGTCGATACACGAACACAATGTTTGCTAAAACCTGAATGTAAGGCTTATTATGTTATTAGTTAAAAATAAGTTTCATTTAAATGATAAGAACAATTACGACTATTAACAAACCGCGTGAAAAACTTGCACTCTAGTACCTATTTGACAAGTCCCAGTGTAGAGTCGTTTATGACGCGTGTAGTAGGCGGTCGCTCCGCCTCAGAGGGCGTAGGGAGGAACACACGATCGTAATGTCTGAGGAGGAAAGAGGACCAGTCGCGCTCACCTCGGCAAACTCAACGCGCGTTGATACAATCGCAATACGCTAAACAACCGTGAAATTTAAACGTGCCTTACAATTCATTTTATCTTATCAACACGATGATAATATAAACATTACTCTGTATTTGAAAGTGCTCACAAATTTTTGGCATGACAATACCAGTGCGGAAGGTCCGTTTTATTTATGCAATATTTTTTTTAATCTGTGACATTTAAAAATGAGTTCCCATATCGAACTGGCCGTTGCGTGAAAATGTGGCAGAGAAAGAAATACGAATTTCGAATTTGGAATAGCAGTGCAAAAAATCAAAATGGACTTGACGACACGGCGGGAAAACGATGGGGTGAATGTCACAGTGAGCGAGTGCCGTGAGGTTAACGGGGAGGTTGGGATGGCTTCTGAAGTGTCCACGAGGAAGACCAGTTCGTTTAGCATAAGGAACCTCGTTGGCGGGGAAGATGACCGGCCTGCCGACGGCACCGCGAACGTGAGTGAAGGTACGTTTTTGCAAAAACAAAAATTTCTTTGTTTATTATAAGCAGATTTAAATTAAGTATATTTTTATTGCCAATGCTCAAATTTGTTGAATTATGTTATTATTATTAAGCTGTTTTCTTGTTTCCCAACATGTGTATTTAAAAAAAATTGCCTTCAATAGATTTATATGGAATCTTTGATTTCACCATTCCAAACTACAAAGAAGCGATAGCTAAATAGGTATGATTTGATAAGAATTAGGTATCTAAACCATACCTAATTATATTAAATAATTAACCTATAGGTACCTACCTATTAAGTTTCATTTTTTCATATGAGAAAGGGTGAAGGGTAAGTTAAGAAAGTATTACATAATAGGGTAATTGCGCCTGTTCGCGTCCACTTAGTGCAGTTGGAAAGTTTGAAGGAGAAAATAAAAATGTTCCAGAACAAATTTCAACTCAAAATTTATGTAACGTGTTCATTACATAGTCTATTTTAAGATTTACTTTGAATTGTGTTGGAAATATCATGTGGTTTTTATTTATCTAGACAAATAGCAGAATTAGGCGTTTTACCCAGTTCGCGTCCAAAAATTCCAGTTTGCGTCCACCCGTGGACCAGTTCGCGTCCACCAGCTTAGAAAAGGAATTAAGAGTGTATTGGGTGATATTTTATCAGATAAATGCAAATAAAAATTAGATTTTAATAAATTATTTATTTACGAATATAGTTATTTAATAAAAACTGGCCAAATGCGAGTGGGACTCGCACACCGAGGGTTCCGTATTAACCTGTTTTTTTTCATATGTTTTAACTGTAAATGATTATTTTTTCAATATTTCCCTTATTTGTGCTATAAGACGTTGCTTCGTACCAAACTTCAAGTGTCTGTGTTCACGTAAAGTACCCTGTACGTTTTGATTCCCTTGCGAATGTAGAAATTTGCGAAAATTTGCAGCATAAACGGGTGTATCTTTTGATTGCTTTGGCTTATAAGTTTGATTTTTTCACTGCTTCAAGGGACCGTAGACTTGAGTATTCAATATAAATTTCAGCTTTATACCTCCACGCGTTACTGAGAAAAAGGGTCTTGACAGAAAGACAGACCGGCAGAGGGACATGCAGACGGACTGATATCAAAGTGATCCTACAAGGATTCCGGTTTTTCCTTTTGAGGTTCGGAACCCTAAAATCAACATTATTATTAATATAATTCACTTTAAGGAAACTGGAAAAACTTATTTATATTTATCTTCTCATCAATAATAGAACTAAAAATTAACAAAAAACAAAGTTACGTTATGTAAATAAATAATAATCTATTAAGATTACCTACCTACCTTATTTTTTAGTTTCTAATGAATTAAATTTCTTTTTAGTTTATATTATTTTCTTAACCACAGACTTATTGAATCTCATTCTCAAAGATACTATAGTCTCATTCTTAGAATACCCATTTTAAAATGAAAAAATAGCATAAAAATTTACTAATTTGAATGAAAATTTTAATTATCAACTTGTAGTCTTAGTCAAAAATGTACAATCTATTTTAAATTACATATTTTAACAAACAATTCATTGCTACGTAATGAAAAACAATGTGGACGCAATATGTTCTATTGTTATGCACTATAGGTATAGTTTGCGCCCACCGTGGACGCAAAATGGAAGTTGTACAAATTCGGTGTAGTAATTCGCGTACCTTATTTTAGCTATTAATTGTAAAATAAATTAGCTGATTTATAATCCATACTATTCCATGTTTTGTTAGCAAAGTAAAGAAACAGTTACATATTCAAAAATTCACATTTAACAATAAGATACTTACTGTCAAACGCGACGCTGCGCACTATTTTTTTCTCAAAATCCCGCGCGTTTTAGCTCTCTCGTTTAATAGCCAAAATTAAATATTTTTTTTAAATAGGATAGGCGGTGCGCAGGCATATTTTGAATATGTGTGCATGTCTCTTATACATTGAGCTATTATCGGAAATTTTTCTTATTACAATTTTACTTAAAGTATACTTATTTTCGTGAATTTTCTAAAAGATATCCGCAAAATGGACGCGAATAGGCATGTGGACGCGAACAGGCGCAATGACCCTATTAAGAGTTTTTTCATTTAATCTTAGTTTTGCAAACCAATTAAAAAAAGTACCTATTTTATTTTGTCATATTTATTCAAATGAGAAAATAAAATATTGATAGCTCATAGATACTGGCGCTATCCTAATTCCTAACCCATTAACTAGGTATTTAAATTTAAGACGATAAGCACGATAATACCTACATTTCATCATATTATTTAAATAGGTAGGTACTTAGTACATATGTACTTTGTCTCACATTTCCCAATATATTTTGGATAAGCGAAATAAATTTATATGTAGGAAGGTACTTTTCTTAATTACATTTTTCATTGAAAACTTAAGTTTGTCGATTTTTTTATTTGTAATTTGCTGCATGAATCTATAATAGGTATGTTAAATAGAAAAAAAAATGCGTTTTTGTACATACCTACATAGGTAGGTATACCTATTTAATCACTAGATAATATTTTCGCACACAAACTAGGTAGGTAGGTAGGACTATTTTTTTGTAAAAATAACATTTTTCCTAAATCCTAGGAAGAAGAATATACAAATATTGTTTTGTTTCGTTTGGAATCTCTTTATTTTGGAACTCAAATGTATCAAGTGTTGTCTATACTAATATTATAAAGAGGAAAGGTTTGTATGTATGTATGTATGGTTTTCACGCAAAAACTACTGGACCGATTTTGATGAAATTTGGCACAGACAATCTTTAGACCCTGAGAAAGAACATAGGCTACCTTTTATTGCGAAATATACACCACGGGCGAAGCCGGGGCGCACCGCTAGTGCTAAATATAGTGCTAAATGCAAATTATGCACAAGATCCTATATAAAGTAAAACAGTTAAAATTTAAAATTACATTTATTTTTATAATATTATCCCTATAACCCTTCATAAGCTGCTCTATACTTGCTATAAATAGGTAATTAAATACTTTTGAATTAATCTATCTACTTATTAATTTGTAAGTTCATAGATGATAGAAAGCCCTACACATCAAAAAATTGTTCAATAGAATATTATTCTCAACGCATGCAAATAATATTTTACAAAGTATCACCATGTATCACTTATAAAATATTTATATATGGGTTTGAATGCCATAAAACCAAAAATATCAATTTCAACAAAGTAGGTATCACTTGTGATTATTACACCGTGTTACGTATAAAATAAGTTTTTCTTATGACAAGCCCGAATATTTATTTTAATTTGATCCCAAAGCTTAAAGTTAGGTTTTATTTTGACATTGAGGACGTATAAGTACTTTTCCTTTTCTTATTTTATGTGCAATATATACCTACTTAGTCACAGATTACAATATACTAACTACAGGAAAAGTAATTCCCAATTATAATTTATATAATTACAATTAAATGACCTACCTACTTATTTATTTTAATTTAATCATATTGTGTATAGAGTTTTGACTTTTGTTTAGAAGGTTCCTTTAATTACTACCTACATTGGATAGTTAATCTAACTAATCTTACATTTACTTCTCAGTTATTAGTATTTACTATTTAGTAAGGAACCTTACATCACATTTCATAATAATAAAATAATTGACGCCATCGATTAATTACACACTTCCATTTTACCTACTTTGTAGATGTAATTTCAATTACATATATACATTAGGGTAATTCCGGGGTAGATGGCCATAAGGTAGAGATGGCCTATCGAAATATTTCAGTGACTCGCTCACTAACTGTTACTGTTTAGCGCTTAGTTCGCTGCTCGTCGTGCGTGAGGACAAAAGTACGGCAAAATATTAAGCGAAAAACAAAGAAAATATAAGTAAATCCTTTGTTTTTTGATTCAAATAGCTTGAATATTTTTTAGATGTCAACTATTTTACGGAATTGTGGTTTTGGTTTCTTAAAATAATGGTGATATTTGTCTTTGTTGTAAAGTATACGAGCAGTGCTACGTTATAACCTCAAAATAATTTGCTTCTAGTCATTACTTGTTTTAGTTTTTGTTGTGGCCATCTCTTCTGGAATATAAGGACAGATGGCCAATTCTAGTCGGTATATGATGGCCATAGTGTAATAGTATAAAAATCACGTTTTGTATAAATAATTGATTTATTTTTAGATTTGTTTAAAATGCCTAATAGAAACAGGAGAAAGCCAGTGGCTGTGATAGGTCGGAAAAATCGCTAAAAGCAGCTGTTAATGCATAAACGTACGCGTGGCAGGATTCCAGTACCAAATACCTAAACTTTTTTAGGCATTCATTAAAAAGAAGAATAAAGAAAAATAATTCCTTTAACGATGGATCACGTGAGCGAATAGCCAACGAATAAGCCGAACAGTTTAAATTATAGCATAAATTTAACCAACAAAATCAAAAGCGGGATATGACTGGTAACAGATGTTCTAAAGCAGAAATAGTGATTACCCTTAGGAAGTCAAAAGGAGTTTTTTTGGCTAGAGCCTAGAGCCAACACTATGAACAGATCGGAAGTTTATGCATACTTTCAACTACTTGAATGCGTTCTTTATTCAAGACAATGAGATGTTACCCCCTAATTACTTATTTAACATGGATGAAGCTGAACTACAGCTTAACAGACGTCCAGGACACATGATTGCTTAAAAATATTCTAAACCACTCTCCAAAGTGACGTCAACTGAAAAGGTGGATACATTAAAGGTGGACTTCAAACTAAAAATAAGACTAAAAAGTAAGCCTTAGCCTAGAATTGAGTTATGGCCATCTTACCTCTAGTGCCATGGCCATCACGCCCGGACCACCTCGGGAGAGATTGCCAATTGTGATTTTTAAAAAACTTAAATTATTTAGGTGATATTATTAGAAATTGTTACTTTCATGTTTAGAATATCATAGTTGAATCTTCAAAGTTTAATAAAAAATAAATACAATCACAAAAACAAAAGTATTTCATTTCTAATAGAGCTTAGAAAAAACTATGGCCAACTACCCCGGACTTACCCTATTGTTTATTGCATTTCTATAGGATTTAATGGTAATTACTGGAAGATAAAATTGTCGTTTCCTATCCTAATTCCTACTAGGTATAATATTATAAATGCGAAAGTTTGTGAGGATGTGTATGTGTGTGTTTGTTACTCTTTCACGGAAATACTACTGAACCGATTACAATTTACAATGAAATTTAGCACACATATACCTACAGTGTAACTTGGATTATCACATAGGATAGGTTCCCGGATATCACACGGGAACGGGAACTAGGTATGTGGGTTTTTCTTTGAAAACAGGCGAAATCGCGAGCGGAAAGCTAGTTGAAAGATAAAATTATCGTATTCTGTATAAGTACCTATAATTACTTTGATATTCAATTGCCATTAGGTTTAAATTTTAAATTGTTACCTAACTCTATAGTAGTTACTTCAATAATAATTGTTGTAGATTATTCCATATGTAAAATAAAGGTTGATTACTATTTAATTATTTTATATCACAAGCAATAAAACGTATATTGAAATAAATTGAAACGACTGGATATTTTATTGTAATTTGTTTTAAATTATTCTTCCTAGTTTCATAATCAATACCTACTGTTTTAATTTTTAATAATTGTTTAAAGTCAAATTATAATACCGTCTACATATAAAAAAATTATTATATTTTCTGATCTGCTTGAACCCAAAAATATTTTACTGTGGCATATTCCTATAATATATTGCTTTATTCACGTTTCAATACCTTAATTACTGTAAATATGATTCGTTAAGTAGGTAACAAAACAAATATTTTCTCCATTTTACAACACTTTTGTTTTACCACTATATTGCTCACATAAACTAGCTCTGACCTCCAAATTGCATAGGAAACGAGCCCTTAACAACCACTATATAAGCAACATAAAGCCATAATTAAAAACGCAGACTGATCGTCTGCGCCGTCCGTACCAGCCTGTGACGTCACACCCTAACAAGAGCCTTCCGGGGGTAAATTGAACACCAAACGATTACGCTAACACAATATCAGGGGAACAGGTGACAGGCTTGGAAATTTGGTCGGTTTATACGATGTTAATTTGGATATTGTTCAAATCACTTGAGTGGATTTTTGTTTAATTATTCTTAGTTGTTGTCAAGTTTTTTTACACTATTACCCGATCATGTTATGACGTATAATTTGGTCAATCTTAGCTATAAATGAGCACTTATCGAGGGTTAATTACCGTTCTCCAGTATTTTTGACATATTCGAGTACGTATTATTTATTTTATGTGGGCCTACTTTAAAATATACCTTACTACTAACTAGTTTCCAAATTTCAAATAAACAGAATATAAGTTAGAAGTAAGTATACCCGTATTAGGTTTATTATCTGTGCATAGATAAATTATAGCAACTAGCAGACGCATACAAACAAAGATTTTTTAATTTATATTGGAAGAGTTACGACACGGTTAGACTTTCTCACAATTAAAACATCAAATTCCCCATTCAGACGCATGCTCATTATAAAATCGAACGCATACCAAACACATACCATCAAATAATTATATGATAATGTCCCATTGTGTCTTATTTGCGAATAATTGATATTTTTTACTCGAGAAATGTTAGCACGTAATTGCTTTGTTGTTCGTTACATTTATACGGTGAATTTGCATGTTTCTATTGAGCATTCACTAAGCTAGCGTCTACATAGTTGTACGTTGTACTGTAGACACCTAAGAAAATGCAATTTATTCAAAGGTTAATTTAAAAAGCAATTGCTATTCGAATTGACGTCTTGTAGAGTCATCGTTTTTATAACATTACACTCATTTGGGCTATCATAATATTAATTATGTGAAATCGTTGACGTTCTTCCAATTTAGCATGTAGGTACATGTTTAATTCAACTATCTTATCACCTTATTTGCTTTTAAATTAAACCTATTATATCGACACTGTCAGCAATGAGTTGGATGTTAATTTGCAGCTAAAATATAGCTTTTTGTGTAAAAATTAAATTTCTGTGTCTTCAAACTTGCAATAAAGCTCTATTATAAGCTCCTGATAGAAGCGTTAGTTATTCACAATTAAAAAACAATAAAACAATCAAGGAACTATCTCTATTCTCATTTCTCTCTTGAGATAAAGAGCTTTTTTAGTTTACTCTATCTCTTACGATAAAGAGACACTGAATGTTACCTATGTAATTATATTTAACTAGGTATACCTATCACATTATAAAATATCGTACATATGGTTTTTTAAAATAAAGATTTTTTGTTATTTAACCTGTGATTTTCTTCGTGTTCGAGACCATTTAAAAAAATCTGAAATGATGATTCGTTATCAACACATTTCATATTTTCTATACAAAATTATCATTGAATACCTATAATATTCTGATATCGTAGTCATATTACAATAATCATCAGTAGAGAATAAAATTTAATTTAGTTATTTAATTGGTCAAGGTGATACGGTTATATCTTTCCAATTAAAAAAAAAAATGGTTGTCTGTAAAGTCGGTTTACTGACGATAGTTGAACGTGACAACGTCCGATTGTGCTTCTTTGTCGTTCGTTCCGCGCTCTCACTTGCACTTCAAGCCTTACATGGAACGCCACAGAGCGAGGTAACGCCGCACAACCAAATTTTTTCGTGCGTGCAGCCGGCTCTTTCGAATTATAAGACGTTGTCACGTCAAAAAAAATTCTTAACAACAATATACCTAGATATTATCAAGCGGGCAAAATAAAGGTTTTTTTTCTGCAATTTTTCAGTGTCTCAACTCACGACGATAGGTTTTTAAAGCATTACGTCAGCTAATTGAATTTTTATTACATTAACCATAAAATTTTATGACACTTTTGCCAATTGACTGAAAATTAATTGTACCTATGACCTTCTACGCTAAGTGCCTGTAAATAGGCACATCCCGAAAAGCATTTGCCATTATTACCTTTATGGTATTGAAACTGCAATAATATATAAATTTAGGCTATAAAGTA
>CAJQZN010026967.1:0-17536 GCA_907164685.1 Colias eurytheme
GTAATTATTTTTTTAACAAAATCTAAACCGCCTTTAAATTGTAAGAACTGGATAAATTTTTAATGGGGCTAACTGGAAGGCACTAGCTTTCAAATAAAAACGAATCTTCAAAATCTGTTCACCCAACAGAAAGTTCTGAGGTATGAACCCAAAAAAAAATAGTCAGTAATTGATGATGATTACAACCTCCTCCCTTTGAAGTCGCTATTCCTACTTACGAATCAAGCTACAAAGATAAGAAGAGGTGACATAATAACACATTTATAAATATTCTACAATCATTACTCCTTCGAGCCATTTTCGTACCTACTTCGTTTGTTTTTATGTACCGTCAAATGTGGCTACTTGACCTTTACTTGGCAACTTGACCACACCTTCCGTTTAACAACAAAATATCAAATTTTGTAGAATTGAAAGCAAATTGACCTAACGTATCGATGTTGGTAGGTTTTTAAAATATTAATTGGCAACATATTTTAATTTTAAAGCGGTAACGCTGTTGGTTCTCGCAATATAACGTATCAAAGTGTGACTGTGACTAAGGATCTTTTGCCGGTGTCAGTATTATTATGTTTGTAGAGCTTAAACTGCACATCTCAGGTGAGTACAGTTTTGATATGTTGTGTAATAAACCCTAGAGATTGATTTTACAGTGGGAACTATCCAATTTTAGGCTCATCTGTCGAAATATTTGCTTGGGCATTGATGCCTCAGGTTAGGTCAAGTTGCCATTGACCGCTGCGTGGCAACTTGACCGACGCCTAGGGTTGACACAAAAAATAACGTGACTGCATTTTTTCCTTTTTTTATCTGTTTCGAGTTTTGCATAGTAAAATCAATAAATTTGCTGCAAATTTCGGACAATCCAGATACTTATACTCTCTTTGATGACAACGATTTAGCATATTTCTAATGAAAAATAAATGTTTCCTTACCTATTAATAAATACCTATAAGTATTAAGTAATATACATATACATATGTATTAAATTTAGTTTAATAAATAAATAGTTCATTAAAATTTGTGTCTTGTTTGTGACAACCCTATCCGACATGTAATGCTTTGTATGAAATCATTACAAATCCCGTGGCAACTTGACCAGGTAGCCAGAGCCTAACAGTTTATTTTAAAGCTTCGGGCTGCAATATTTAAAAAGTCGAAGAATTAAAAAGTAATAGCAACTTAGCCTAAAACAAGAATGTTAAGCATCTACCTATGAAAACTGATGTGCAAGGTCAAGATACCACATCAACAACTTGACGTACCACATCAAAAACGTGTCAACTTGACCTGTATTACGTTTATTTGTAAATAATGTCAGATTCAATATATTTTAAAGAAATACCTAGTAAAAGTGAATGATGAAATCATTCATGACATGAACAAATCATAAAATGTTAATAAAAGTTTAATATAAATAAGTTAGCTAAGAAAAAGTAAAAAAATGTGGTCAAGTAGCCACATTTGACCGGTATTATATATAGCCATACGACACATAAATCAGTTTATAAACAATTTTCACTACTGCTTCAGTTACTTCCTAAGAAACTGTTTCATATTATTTTATCTAGGAAAATACAGTACGTACATCAAAATACGACCACTTATAAACGGTGTCACTAACCCAGCCAAAATATAAAACTCCAGAGACTTGCAATAATATAAAATTATATTTATGACCGTGCCATTGGTGCCAATTGGCTAACAGACTGTATAGAGAACTCACAACTCCATATACACAAAAATCCAGTCAAAACAAACGTGACAGAAGCGATTGAGACCGTTACAACTTACAACAACCTCGTTTAAGGTCAAAGTACCTTCCATTATAATTATATTATATATAATATGAGAAATCAATACTATAGTGTTTCTGTGTAATTTAAAATAGCATCGCTAGAAGTGCAGCAAGACGCAGCGCTTCGGTTCTTTCTAGAAGTTTCAATTTGTTGCAAATAAGATATCCAAGCGGTAGATATAAATTGGGCAAGAGCACATTAAAATCTATAAAAATTAAATCCAAAACTTCCCGAATATTTGCCACGTAAGCTCTATTGAACAAAATTACAACCCACATACTGCGCATTTTACACCAGATCTGCATCCACGAACATATTCTTATAACTTTTTATCATTATAACTTTGTTTACTCATATTTACATATAACCTAACCTTGAACATTCAATTACTTCATTTCAAAGGTGATATTTGTCTCGAGAGGTTAACCTCAATTGCTTTTTATCACTGAGATAACTTGCATGGGTGACGTAATGCGCGATTGTTTATATTCCCCTGATTACGGTAATCATATAATGCTGTATGTACATTTAGAAGTGTAGTTTAAAATAAAATGAATGTGTCATTGGTTGAATTTCATGGCTCTGGATCGAATGCGCGAATATCTTCAAGATTATAATTTCCATTTATTTATTAAACTTCTCTACGAAACGCTTTTATTTCCATATCATGCTAGTCTAGAATTGATCACTAACTAACTTCGCCATTTGTACATATTTTTCTTTCTTTCTGTGTATCTATGTACATTTCGTATTATCTTTCTATCTACGTTTAAAGAAATTCACACACACACGCGCACTATATGTTTACACGCTCTATACGTTTGTGTTTGTGTGTGTGTGTCGTAAGGAGAGCGGTTCGAACCCGACACCCGCGAGACTCGCAACCCGACACGCGCCGCACCACTGCGCCTGCGCCTGCGTCTCTACTCTTGGTTCAAATCTTTATTCATATGTCGTGTATAAGATATTAAATACATAACATAAAGATTAAAGATGTTTGTTGCGTTTAATTGAGGCGAAAATAGGATCATTATCATGCTCCTATTTTCATATACACATTATTACATAAATAATCATATCTTTTATCTTAAATAAATAATCTAATCAAATCCTTATCTTAAATACCATAATTTATTCAAAAACTAAATACGGCAATGACACATGACAACAAATTCTACAAGTACATTTTTATCCGACTTCGTAAGTAGTTACGTACCTATATTTTTTTAGATCCTAAATCGATGGAAGGTTCTCAATTCTATTGACAAAATAAATGAAATATTACAATTCCACTTCCATATATGGATTTTGCATAGAAATTCAATAAGACACATTTGTAATTAATTTTTATTAACTAACTGTAGATTTTGTTGGCTAAGTAATAGTGTACTAAAACACATCAATAAACATATTATATGTATTCGCATTTATTATACAATTAAGAATTATCCTATCGTTATTTTGTTATTTTACTCCTAGTTCCCAACCAGCCCAATTATTATTTAATTATCCCACATAGCAACCACTATATCACCTCTTAAACCGTACCTGAAGTTAAAACATTAAAACACAGAGTTCGCTGAACTCACGTCTATTTTAAAAGGCGCTAGGTTATTACCACAATACCACGTGGCACATGAGCAAGTCATTTCGCACCCCACTAGATTGTTTGCGACGTCCCTTAATATTCTTTATGGTACAAATGGCGCTCTCCCTTGTTAGTTGTTAGGATTGACTAGGCTGCTGTTGCGAACCTTTGGTATACGTAGTATAATAATTGTGATAGTGTTATATTAGTTGCTTCCGAAGAAATTCTTGATATAATAGTTAGGAAAATTCATACAGCGAGATGTTTCTGCGAATTGAAACTAGAACAACATTTTATAAGATTAGTAATGCTTTTGTTGAATACGTTACGTATTAAGATAAGTGATGCAATGATATCAGTTTTCTATTAAACCATTTCCAAGTCATATTATAATTTAATCGCGACATATAAAAAGTACAATATAAAATATTCAAAGAATAAGAATTCCAGTTGAGAAAAATAATTTCTTTCTTCCTAACTACTTTTAAGTTACATTTCTTCATTACTCGTTCCAAAGGTTCGTCTCCCCAGCGCTAGAGATATATGCACAAGTCCTCGTTACGTAGCAAATGCAATGCAGCTCGACCCACAGAAGGGAGGGCCCAATTCCCTCGCCGACCTACTGACGAAGGGAGGGCATAATTGCCTTACATATGCCTTACATTCTGTAGATGACAATGCTCATTTGACAAGATAAAGCAAGGTCAGTTATCATGCTGTATAGCATTCACGAAAGACATTCATGCATGAATTTTATAAAAAACAATCATAAAGAAATAATGCGAGTACCTACGTAATATTTATGTACTTCTTTTCTATGTACATTAACATACATAATATTTTTGTACATCTAAATATTTCACGTTGCAATTTACATTAATATCAAGTACATATCAACATAAATTCACAAAAGCAGCAGTAATTTCATTAAAATTGGCTAAACAGCGGGTATATGAAAAGAACACTTTGCAAAATAAAGACATACAAAAACACAAGCCAAACATAACCTTGACACACACTGACATTGTGACTAATACACAATATCAAATTGTCTGCTAATTAATGCATGTGCGGCTTCGTTTATTGGATATAGAATTAGCAAATGTTTCTTATTTAAATTCAATATTGGCAAAAACCGAATGCGTGTGTTCACCTAACAAGATAACCTTCTCTTTATCAAGTTGGAACGATAACAATTTTTTATACAATTTCCGAGTAGCGACGCGGACGGTAGTAGGTATCTTTTTTAGTATCTAACTACCTATAGTGATATTGTAGAGTTATTTAGTTGAATGCGCTAATTTTAAGAACTGCTGGGTCGAATCGAATATTATTTTTGGATTCAATAGTTCATTTATTGAGGAAGTTTATAACCTCCGCTACGACCAATAGGAGCAAAGAATCAATTCAAAATGTTGCAAAAGGGGGAAAAATATTCCCTTTTAGAACAGAATTTGCGTGGATCAGTAAATGTGACCCAGAACTTTCGATATTGCATTTTCTCGCGAACCCCTATAAATATACCCTTCTTAAGGCTGCAGTCTAGCAAAATTGCGTTTTCAACAAGTTATTTGACAATTTTTTCCCGGCTAATGAAATGATAAACTGAATTTTTTTTTCTTGTTTATCAATTAGTGTTATATACGCAATGCGCGTGAATTTTTTCACATTTATAAAGTTACTTTATGTTACCTTAATCAGGCCTTCAAGATAAGTCTCTTTCCCCCAAAGACATTTCGAGCTAAGTTTGTGCACTCACTACGTCGCAACCGATTACAATTTACACAATCTGATCAGCGCATTATTATCCTTATATAGTCGTTATTAAAAACTGCTGAATACAATTTCCGAAAAACTTATGATTTTCTTAATTAGAACGTTATAAATTCATTAAATTTCCCATTTTTTGCCTTACAAAATCTATTGATAAATACTGCTAAAAGTTATTTTTTCCATTAATTTATTCGAGTTGGTTGAAGACCAATGAGTATTAATCCTTTAAAATTTTTTTTTTTCTAATTTTGATAATTCTTTAAATATTAAAAAAATATTTAAAATAATCAGGAAAAATCCTAGCGAATTTCTTTAGTCGCGCTCCTTGGGCCGGAGCGTTCTGACGTGTGCTCTACGCTCGATTTTCCTTCATACTGAAGTGAAAGTTGCTCTACTTCATTAAATTTAATATTTTTGTTAATTGATTATTTTTATCTTAGTTTTGTGAAAATATTCGTATTTTTAAACATTTGATTTCGATATGGAAAATAAACGAAAAAAATACGCTTGTAACTACTAGAAAAAAAAAATTATCTTCGAACATAAAGTTAATGAAACCAAATAGATTGCAAAGGTGATTGGCAACAATTTCTTTATTTTACGAGGTGTCAGTAAAGGGATGTATATTTCTTTAAAACTAAAGTAAGCTCTTAAATTTTCTTATAATATAATTTTTTTGAAGTTCCATAAATGTTTATTTTTCGTTTGAGAAATACGAAATATAATATAAACTTGTATTGAGAACTTGAACTTCCCAAGTTCATCCGGGGAAATCCCCATACGGGGAAAATGATTTGTTTACTCCAAAATTAATCCGAGGTGTTTTAATTTTTTCTTCTAGTCATTTTCAACGTAGCGGCATTTTGTTTGATTATTAATTTTGTAACTTAAATACAGGATGTTGGATTTATATTCTGATCTTACAGACGCGCTGACAAATTTAGTCCGCCATTTCTAGTTTAGTCTACCAACTCTAAGTACCAATATTAAAACGAATGGATTATCATCACATCATCAAAACTCAGATGTAATGGAAGATCACAATAACATAGAAAATTCAGTGGGTGTTGAGAACTAAACAAACAGAAGTAACAGAGACGCGAAGAATAAAAAAAGAGGACGAAAACGATAATTCGTTGATGCTTTCCCTTTTCGACGTATTGTTAGGGTACATCACCAATCTGCAAAAAACAAAACTGATGATTCCCAATTGCTGATTAAAAATGAAAAACAAATAATCGACAACAGTGGTGAAAATTTGCTGATCACAATGAAACATCCTTCAGTGGTAGCAGATTTACTCATTTTAAATGTATCGGTGAACAGCGTAAAGGAGAGGAGGACAGGAAAACATTATGAATGTGGATGGTGGATTGTATACAGGGTGTAATCGATAAGTATGTGCAGGCGATTATGACGTTATTATTGCAGGTATCAAAAAACTTAAAACTGATATCGAAATTACTTTACCTAATGAGCAAAATGACAATAATAACTTTTTAAAAGTATAACGAGAAATATCTAAAAAATTTACTTTATACACTCCCATATCAAAAAGGGAAAATGGGACTAGTAGAAGTTAAATGTCTAATTCCGGCAAAAGACATGAATGCGGAAGATGCGGTTAAAAAAATTTAATATTTGAAATACAATGCAAAAAATAACACTTTTGTCATAGATAAGAATCATGACTATTTTTTCCAAATTCAGGGACAACTAAACGTTGCAGAAGCAGAAGTCTGCTTATTTGCTGTTTGGACTGGAGTGAATCATTCGTTAAAAATAGAATATATAAAAAAGTATGTAACGTTTAGGCAAAATAAAATGATGGACCATTATCAAGATTTTACATAAATTGCCTACTGTCAGAATTGATTGATTCGAGACTTCAGCATTCGATGTCCATCAAGGACCCATCCTATATCATTCAAGCGATTGAAAAAAAAGAGATAAATCCAGTGCAACCGATAAAGCATCAGAATGCTAGCAAAAGATTTATTAGGTTTATCAATATAAATCTATATATTATACATAATATAATAAATCTGTAGAAGACGCGAAGAAAGATCCGCGCGGACGGAGTCGCGGGCGGAAGCTAGTCAGAAATAAATATCTTTTGTTTTCATTTGCGTATTTTTCTATTTAACAATTTTTTAACACAAACATTACATTTTTTTTATTATATACAAAATTTGTTTATCCGTTTTATTAGTTAAACTGAACAACTTTCACTAAGAAACTTAGGTCGAAAAAAATGTATAGAGTTATGCATTTTGTATGGAAAGCTTATTTTTTTTTATATTTCGTCCAAAATTTCTTTGTAAAAGTTGATCAGTTATATAAACATGAAGTTGAAGATATCAATAGAAAGTATTCACAAATTTTGTGTACTGATAAAAAAAAAATCACCCGGTGTAATTTTCACGAAAATTGTTTCAAATTGTCATTTTTGGTACTTATTACGAATATTAAATTATGCATACGAATGATTTAATTTTTAAAAATTAAGTGGAGCAACTTTCCCTTAGTACATTTGTATTATTTACATATAGGATGACAGGATGCATTTGTTTGCACTACTAGACCAAGCCCTTAACGCTCTGCGAATTAATCGCGGATAAATTCATACACGACTATATTTTGAGATTACTCCTGACTTAGGGTGCTGTTATTACAAATGATAACACAATATAGAGTTTAGGTTACGTACATTTATTTAATACAATTATCGGAAAAGGAAATATCCTGCAATATAATTTATCGGTTAAAATAGGCTATCTATTTTTATGATTACTGTTGATTAGTAAAAGTATCAAGTATGTATTAATTTCCTATGAAAGAAAGATTCATACTATACTATATAAATTTTTGCAACCCATTTATAAATATTCGGCAAATTCGCATATTAAGAATCTTATTAAAGCTTATCAGTTTCCATATTTACCTCTACCAAAATTATTCAATCGATCACAACAAGAATAAAAGATAGACCCACATACATTTTTGCTAAAAATATAACAAAATCGTTAATAAATAGCAAACATTATGTCATAGACGATAATTGGCATTAAAAAGCATTTTTCCACAGCCTAGTCCTAGCGCGATTCCAGTCACGCAAACTAAAGCTCATACTACCCACATAATAACTAAATCAACTAGTTCCTATAGGGTAGTTCCATAAACTGCATCGTCTGACCCAGTTCACGGTCGTCGCTGCGGCACCACTAGCCGAGGGTATTGCCTTCAGTGCAACGCTCTGGTAAACGCGATGGCGACAAATATATCGATTCTACGAAACCCATTGAAGTTATGGGCGAGACTACAAAGATTCGAACTCAAACATTTCTTTATTCAATAGACTAGACTTCTAGAAGCACTTTTGAATCGTCATAACAGATTTCACATTTACGACCAATTCGAGAAGAACCAATGTAGTAGCAACACATTGCTATGTTGCATTTTTAAAACGCTTTTATTAGCCTCACCTGTATGTTTGTATGCAACCAACTCCTTGATTCGATTTTTGTTTTAATTCAAAGTTTGTACACTTATCAAGGTTTGGTCACAATACAATAATTTCATGTGTTTTTTTAAGAAATGTGGTAATTGCTTACAGCTACTGTATTCTAAATGATAATGTAAGTATAATAAATGTATTAAATAAGATCTAAGATGATTTTATGAATGCATATATAACAATATGCATTCATTATATCAAATTAATAACATGCTTTTCTATTAAATATGTTTAAGACTTCCATTATAATATTATATACTTATAAATTTATTAAATTTAATTAATTTATAATATACTTTTCAAATATTTAATGTAATACAGTTCACTAGATAAATCTCTAAAGCAAAACTTTTGTTTGTTAGTTACTAATAATATTAGTCATAAATCATATCACTTAACATAATAAACTAAAACCAGAACACCCAATTTATCAATATTCTGTTTTCATTGTCTATTATTAAATTTAGATAATACCGCTCTTATAAATATAAAATATGTTTATTTTATTCTCATTTACATTACTTATACATAACTTTGTCTAATTTAAATGTTAATGTATGAGCTTGTCTATTTCTAGCGTTGTATTTTGGTTAATAGTAAATTATAATGGTTCTAAATATGGATTTTTATTCTTTGTTTGTTTAACTTGCAATTAATAATCATGGTATTAATCTAAAACTTAATTAATATGTGATCCACAAACGTTTGAGCTATATTTAATTGATAATTCAGAGCAAAATTCCCATGAAACATGATTCCCTGCGGCAGACACAAGAGACCAATAACAATACAATTAATGTGTATAATATTCATAGTACCAAGTTGTCATTTGTTGAATGCTATTATAGGATTTAGAATATGGTTTTTTCTTTAGACTTATAATCATTATAATATTTTTAGTTTAGATTTAATTATAATAGTTATCATGCTCTTCTATGGAATTATAACATACTAGAGGTCCGCCCCAGCTTCGCCCGTGGTACATATTTCGCAATAAAAGGTAGCCTATGTCCTTTCTCAGGTATCAAAATATCTCCATAACAAATTTCATGCAAATTGGTTCAGTAGTTTAGGCGTGATTGAGTAACAGACAGACAGACAGAGTTACTTTCGCATTTATAATATTAGTATGGATTGGACTTTAATTACTTATAGAACTATATTAATAATTCTTTAAATAAATAATGTAATAGACTTATTATCAACGAAATGTAATCAAATAAAATGCAATTAAAACAGTTTTGTTTTAGTTAATTTGCAATCAAATTAGTTAGGTACTTAATTATATGAAGCTGTACTTAAATATTAAAGTAGTTGAGTTAGTCATAAAATAATAAGTAAAATCAGAATGTAGAGTTATGTCTCTATTACTTATTTAAATATGAACCGTTTGAACAACAAAATTTTATAGGTACTTTAAACATATTCCACTTGATACAGAGTAAATAAAAAATTCTTATTGGTAGAAATGCATACTCATTTTTTATCAATAAAGATAATGAGATCTTTCTTGAAGCCAAGATAGTAAAAATAAATCTTGTTTCCCTGTAGCAACTTCCACTCAAGGACAGTATTATTAGCAGGCATAGATAGGTGATATAATCACCTGCCACACTGCCACTAATCACTTAGCAAGGTAAAACTAATCAACTTAGCTGAAATTTACCAATACGACAATTAGAACGTCGTGTCGAGGTGACTTAGAATTAAATGGATTAGTATTATTTGTACATTTCCGACGTTAAAAAATAAAACGATTAATTAAATATCAGAAATATTGAAATGCATAACTCTTAACAAGTGCTAAATTGAAATTTAACGTCTACTAGTTATTTAAATGTTATTTTATTTTGTTACTAAAGAAAATTTACACAACAGCACGCTCGTGAAAAATCGATATTTTGAACATAAACAGTACTACGATTCGCAGAATTTTTCTTATAGGACGCATATGTTATATGCACCTGACTAATAATATACATATTTATATTTTCTTTACCTGTACATCAATTAGAAATTAATAAAACAAATAAAATAGAACGCCAGCCGGCGGACTTACCCATTTTTTAAGTTCCTTTCTTTCGCGTCAGCTCACAAAATTATACGCTTAGAACTATCTCGTCTGCTTCATCACAAATCACTCAAGGTATCACACACACATTTTATCTTAAAACAATAATGGTTGCAGTCACAAAAGTTTTTAAATTAACTTTTTAACGTTAGACCCGCCAGCAACACTCCCTCCGTGCCTTTTGTACCGCGACAGCTGTCAGTTACGTCGTTCTCGCGTGCGTTCCGAACTTAGGCGTAATACAAATGCGTTCACAACTTCATAGTTCACTTGCTATCGCTTGCACAATATAACCCTTATTCAAACGCGAGCCTGTGGAGGAGCTAACAAAAAAGTAAGATACGTTCCTGGGTAATTTTGGGTCGTAGATTTCAAAAATACACACAAAAAAGGGGTTAGTGGGGGGGAAGTACCCTTTTTTCGGTGGGAAGTATATATCCCGTCATCTGTTCTCTCTTGTAAAAAGTTTGGATAGGTGGGAACTATAGCTCCCAGTGTCCACTCCAGACATCAATATTTTAAAACACTAGTTAGTTGCCCTGACTCCACTTGTGAATTTAATGTTATCGTAAAAAATTATAAAGATCAAGTTTTTTAATAAAGGAGGTGAAAGTACTCATCAATGCAAGTTGCTTTTACTGAGGGAAGAATTCGGGAATTGAAAAATGAATGATTTCAACATAAAAATGGCATTTTTCTAAAACAAAATAAAAACAATAGGTAAATACTAATGTATTGAGTTAAGATTTCTAATTATCTGATCAGGAAATAACGAATAACAATAAATAAGTCGCTTATACCAACTAAAAAAGATTTTTTATACACACAGATTTTATATATAGAATTTCCGAATGTCGTGTGCAGTGACGAACACTGGGATGATATCTTCCCACTTAAAGACTTAATTTCAATTGACTCTACCAAGGTATAAACGAAAGATTCTGGGCATATTTTTAAGTTTCACGCAACCGTAATATAGTCTAGTTTACATAGCTAGAACTCAAATCTACTTATCTAATTTTTTTTAAGCACTACACCAAAAACTAAAAAATAACGGTCGTTTTCGGCTGCAAAATCACGTCACCTGACTTTGACGTGTGTTTACCATGACTTGTATTAATTCTCTGAAAAGTATTTCTATGAAAAAAAGTTCTCTAAAATGTTAAGATTGCGTAGATAAATATTACACTGCATTAGGTTTAAGCATATAAAAATAAAACACGATTTACTTCAATCTGAGACGTGGGAAGTATAGCTCCCAGCGTTTTAATAAGGGATAATGTACCTACTGCTCATATAGTCTGTGGAATGAAATATTATGTTTAGTTAAGTAAATGGAATATTTTACAATAGAAATGCACTTTTCTTTGATAAGCTATTGTAGGTAAGAAAAATGAAAATTCTAAACTGAACAGACTTCTCCTTCCAAGGCTTAAAGTTTATAATTTCGTTGTTTGCTGCATGTTGAATTTTCATCATTTATTCAAATTTCAAGGAAATTCAAGTAAGAGTATATAGAGACTAGAGTACAAAATATTTTTTAATGCCTGTAGCTAGTAAGCTACCTACCATATACAAATTTAACATATCTTCATTGATTTAACGAATACTTCTCATATTATTAACCCATACATTCCAATCTTCAAGCAACACACAATCACACACAAACAGGGAGTAAAAATAAAAGAAACATGGACGCTTCATAAAATGCGTGCTTTATTGATTTTAACCTGTCGGTAAATGTACATAATTTAAAAATTAAATTGTACGTTTGTTAACAAAATAAACCCCAAACATAACACATCAGCGTGAAAAGAAACCCGCAAGCGTATTTACAATTTTATCGAAAAAATATTACAACTAATAATAATATATTATGAAGCGAATATAAATAAGTGTTATTGACTTTTGTATACATACTAAAATGGAAAAGTGGATTACCTATCGACCGCAAAACAAAATTAATTCGCCCGTGGCCTTGTATCTTTATAGACAAGCATGTGCGTGAGAAGTGAGAACAATCATTATTATTTCGCAGATTATGTTTTTACATATTATGCATAGTTTTCAATACTTTTACAAGGTTTGTGTTTAGTAAAATTGCGTTTATATACGAACTTTTAAAACACTTTCGTTATAAGCAGTATTTGTTTCAAGTGTTTAGGTATATTTTACAACCAACAGAAGATAATGTGTGATAAGTGGCTAGCTGTTTTAATTTTTAATTACAATAATCTTCAGCATCTTAATATAATTATACTATAGTAAACCCATTTTGAAATAATCGGAATTGGCAGTGAATTAACACAACTTACGTATTCAAGTACCTACTGGCTGAACACAAAGGTGTAAATAATAATAATTATTATTTTATAATAAAATTTATCATAAACGTTCTATTAGGTTACCGTGCTTTTAAATAATAACCTAGGTACATAGAGCATATTTTATATGTGCAATTAAAATTAAATACCTACACGAATAGTATCACAATACAAAGTGTCTCCCTGTGTGTGTGTACCTACCTATACATAAATCCTTCAAACTGCACATTTCGATGCTGTTTTTTTTAAACTTAGTCGATGAAGGTTTTATACTATTTCAAGTTAAATTTTTTTTATAGCGGGAATGGCAGAAATAATATAGAAGATGCCTCTGCGATGTGATCATAGACCTAAATCCTACATCCTACACTGATACCACACAAATCCTTCACACTAATAGTCCAATAGAAACGTCCTAGATTCAAACAATGACTAATTTGTTAGATTTTCGTAAGCAGTTAGCTGTTATGTGTGGACAGAGAAAACTATGGAGTAGTGATTGGGTAAATTTTGTTAAATTGAAAAAGTTTTTTTTAATTGAATTTTTGTCAAAAATTTCAACTTTTTAAAATTATGGCGACGCCATTATCACTATTCGTTAAAATATATTCTAATTTATCGTTCTGAATACATAAAACAAATAATAATTAAGATTAAAGTAGTCGTAAGCATATAATAAAGGACACAGAATATAATAAAGTAGAAGTTTTATGCAATTAAACAAACCGCATAACAAACTTCAAAAATGGACAAAGAAAACTATGGAGTAATCAAATACATAGTCCTTTATTTTTTTACCTTTAAAAAAATATGAACAGGAATCTCACGCATCATGCTTGTCTGAATATTCCATTCCTCAGTCTACAAACGATCGATCTAACCTCTATACACCTACGAAATTCGCAAACCAATTTCAATATATTTACATATAACACCGGAATATAATAAATATTAGAAACCTATACTCTCTGTACAATGAACTTTCAATAGACTCTCCTTATCTTTTTAATGCGGCGTTATAATTTTGAGCGGTATTTTATTCAAGAATAATAATAATTGATCACTTTGCAACTAATGACTGGATTGTCATGTCTATTTAACATTGTTTATTCTAAATAATTAAGAATTTCCTAAGCGGCTAGAAGAAAACTATTTTTATTATTGCATTTAATTATTCTAAGATAAAGCCGAGCGTGTGTTATTCGATTCTCATTATCCAATATGTTATCCCTTTCTATCGTCAAAACAAAACATATGTTGGAACGAGATGAGATGCTTTTACTTTGGTTTAGTTTCTCGCTCTAACACATGATTGTTTTAAAGCGATACTACATGAAAATTTGAACGAATAGTCACAGTTCAGCTTTCAACAGATGCAAAATAGTTGCAAAGTGTAAAAACACCATAGTGTTGCCATCTTACGCTATCGAGTGTAAAAATAAATATAGAATCGTGAACAATATACTATATTAAGCGTTCACATTTTGGAACACGGTGATTTTCGTACTTAGAGTAACATTATTATAATTTATCACCAGATGCTTTTAAAGTCGTCTTCCTATATTGTAAAGCAATTCGTTTTAGTTACGGATAAGTGTCTTCAGGCAGATAAATATCGTAGATGACGTTGAAATTGCCAGTTAAAAAATATTTCTGACTATTTAAGAGAGCGCCATCTAGTTAAAAAATAGGGAAAACTATAGGAAGTGATAAACGTACTGTACCCCGCTTTAAAAATATGTAATAATTTCTCAGTGAAACGTCATATACATAAGTAAAACGAATCCTTTTACATTTTAGGAGAAAAACGTAAATGTACTTAACAATATTAGCATTGTGTGCAGAAATACCTGCCATTTATTATCACAATACCTTTAGTTGCCTGGAAGAAATCACCAAAAAGATGAAGCAGCCTTTATATATTGCTATATTGAAAATATCTTCTATAGGTATTTAAGCAATTTATTTATTTTTGCTTGCCTAGACTAACGTTTCATATATTATGTTATAGTCCTTTACCTGACCTTTCTAAATGTCTTGAAATTCCAAATTCAAATGAGGGTATTTTAAAATATTTTAATAATATTAATTTATTTTGCCCAAAATGCTAATACCGTCAACCAAGTACGTTATATAATAAGCGAATACAATAGTATGGTAACGTTAAGCAATGAAAAGGCATTTATACAGCATCTCTAAACCTTGACTCGTAAACCTCAAATACAGCCTGAATCTATTAATAATAATAATTTGTATTTTTTACAATTATTTATTCAAATTATCGTTTTATCTATATAAAGCCACCAATACACTAGACATTTTAACGATAAGGACGCAAATATAGACAATCGTATGTTAGACAGAGATAGTAATATGCAAAGTGCATTAGTGGTACGATCCCCAAATTTATAGCGTAAGAGCTTACAATATAATCGAGTACAAAGAAAAATATCTTATGATTTCCCCTTTACAAATCATATCAAATCAAACACGGACATCGAAAGGCACTAACACTATACAACTTAACCAATAACATTCAGTATCACTTTCTTTTAAATCACTTTAATATATTTTTCTGTGTATTCGATTATATTGTGAAATCATAGTCCATCTCTCTGCCTATATTATTGCTTTAGAATTTTTTTCGTACGTAGCCAATTTTTTTATTAACTTTTATAGTCAATAAATACACTAAAATCTTTTATTTGTTACGTTCAAACTCATACTTGCCTTATTTCTTTCGTTCAAAAGTGCGGCAAATACTTTAAGAGCTAAAGAGACGAAACACTGATTAAAATTATGTAATTTGTAAATATTTTTAAGGATCATCATAAAATATGAACATTATGAAGGTATTTTGCTTTAGAGTTCAGACCGAGTTTCCATAGGCTTTTTTTTATCTTTTATTTGATTTTAGTATTTTATTAGAGGAAAAAAACAGTGCTTATTTTATCAATATTAGGGAGATATTACATATTTGACTGGCAAAATGAAGTTTATTAGAATGCGTTGAAATGTGAACCTTATTACAATGTAATTAAGCTGGAAATAGGTTGTTAAAAGTAATTATTTATTTTCGTTGTGTTTTCAATTGAACTATAAAACTAAAGATCTTATTCTTGGTTTTTAATTTTTAACGGTTCAAAATAAGCGATTTATTTGTTTTAATATGTTGGTGATTACGGTCAGTCAGAAATCACGTATATAGATAACTATCAAATGTTTTGAGTAGATTCCATATGTATACTTGTCAAACAGAAAATAATTAAATTCGTATTACTAATTTTATTTGAGAATTAATAAAATATCAAGATAGGTGAATTGTTATAGAGTTAATTAGTTAAGTTTGGAATTTTTTGTTATGATTAAGCGGTAAAAGGACTCTATCTACCAAAATATGTTTTTTTAGAACAGTTAGCAACTTTATTCTTTTATGTTTCTATTGGTAGCTTATTAAAATGAAAGTTTAAATGATACCTCAAAACTAAAAAAAAGAAGTGTGGCACTCGGGGACTGCCGCGGTAAAGCTATTGCATGATATGCCTTCAAGCCACACCTCCGCGCCCGTCGGAGTGGGGAGCGTGAGGTATTTTTCGTTACGGAATTTCTGTATTCGGTCCCCGCGATCAAGGCCCGCGATAGAAGATATGCAATAGCTTAAAAAAAAAGTTTTTTTTACACCTTCTAATTCCTGGACATTATTACACATCGAATCTACTCAACACACAAAAATTAATATAACAATATAATATGTATTATTTTTTGAAAATAAGGGTTTTTATTCTTCATCTGTATCCGGATCGCTGGAGAACTCAGCCGTGTGCAACCGCGGCGGGAACGGGCCGCGCGTTTGTTGTCTGTAAGATATTACCTTTATATTAATTTGGAAGAAGAAATCAATAATTAAACGATGGTAAAATTAATGTAATACCGGCTGTTTCGCATTTAGTGTCAATACAAAAAAAAAACTTTTTACGTTGAGAGTATTTTTTACGTAATCAGTGTATGAAAAATTGTACGTTTCGTTTGATCTCACAAATTTAGTGTTCTAAATTTGTGACACCCTGGATACATGTCTAATATTGTCAACATAGTGTTTGCGCGTGCGCTTGCATTCGCGTGAGTCTGTGCTCGTGTGTGCGCTTAGGTGCGTTTTTGTGTGCGTGTATGTGTTTGTTTATGAGGCTTGTGTTTATGCTCATTTTGCTCATGTGTGTGCGGTAGAATGCGCGTGATTTTGCCTTCGAGTGTGTAAATATGTCCGCCTACACATGTGAGTGCGTGATTTTTGAGTGTATATACACACAACGTGTGTGTGTGTGTGTGTTTTTTTTATCTTAGTACACGTTGTGTGTGTGTGTGTGTGGGCACACTCACGCGAGCCGGCGGTAGTGGTTGAGCCACTCCTCGCACATCTGCGCGGCGAGCAGCGGGCGCGCGTGCAGCCGCTGGCGCGCGCACAGC
>CAJQZN010026970.1:0-10173 GCA_907164685.1 Colias eurytheme
ACTAGGTATTATGTTTAAGTTTTGAATTACATACAAATAGACAAAGTAATATTCTTTATTTTTAAAACAAAGGGAATGTTATCATTTTTAATTACTTTAATAAATCACAACTTCCTCTTTAGAAATATTACCGCAAAAGTAATTTTCTTTACAATACATCATTAAACCCGTGATTTACACAACCGATAACAAGTTGCTAATCAATATCTGCGCAATTATGTAGTATGGTATTTAATAAATTTTCATTTTAGACAGATTAATATTAATATAAACCTACTAGCGGCCCGCCCCGGCTTCGCCCGTGGTACATATGAAAAATAGCTGTTGGCCGATTCTCAGACTTACCCGATATGCACAGAAAATTTCATGAGAATCGGTCCACCCGTTTCGGAGGAGTATGCAGACTAACATTGTGACACGAGAATTTTATATATAAGAAGTAGAAAATAAACCTAGACAAAGCCAAATATAGTCCATAATTGCTCAAATAACCCAATAGATAATAATTAAAATAATTGAATGTGTGCCTACACACATCTAAAACCACTTTTTTAAACTCACTCGTGAGTCGTGTTTATGTGAACTCTATACCATACCGCATTGTTTTAGTTACAATTTCGAGTCTCATACGCTCGCTACATACCAAAATTTTAGCCACGCCTCATATCATTTTCAATGTCACGATTCAAATCACAGACGCAACATTCGAAACAATTACAGTGGCCGATAAGAATGTCATCTTTAAATGACATGTTATTGAATAACAAACCCTTGAAAATTCGTATCACACCAATAAATCGGCTTGACCTAAATCGAGAGTAGCGGATCCTTGAATTTATCGACTATACAAAGCGATGATAATATAAAGTGTTTTGGAGTAATTACTTCGAAATGTTATACAATATTTGTTTACCGAGGTAACTAATTGATCTATAATTATATAGTGATTAGAGAAAAAGATTGAATTTATGAGTGTCACATCTAACAGTGCGTAACGATTAATTAACTGAAGTCTGAAGGGTAATATAGATGTAACTTTCAAAAAGAAGGAGACGTTTTGTAGAGTTATTTCAATAATGCCGTATTTACTATCGTCTACCTTATGTTAACGACATGAAAAGTTTGAAGTTTGAAGCAATAAATTAACTTTCAATAGTTACGAGTGTGGAAAAAGGGGATTTTTATTTGCATATGGAGCATGTAGATTGTAGGGTCTAAGAACCCGTCCGATTAGGGCCCTTCTGGCCTCCTCCACTCAAGCGACAGCCCAAGCCGAGGTTCGAGATCCCCGTCAAGGGGGGACACCCTTGTGCATGTCGCTACCAGAGTGAACCTTCAGTTCACCCCCGCGTCCGCGTTAAAATGTAGAAGCCCTTCTGGCTAACATTGAGAGACACCACACAAAAAAAAATAGGGTCTAAGAAATGTTCTCATTTCTCAGTTATCCAAGTCGCACTTACATCAAAGCAAAGTGCGCATTAACCTATCAGTGTTGGTACATGTTTTAAATGATTTAGATTGAAATCACCAATGTTTTATCGTTTAACAATTAACAATATAAAATAATAATCAGAATTTTATCGTTGTTTTAAAATTTAACATAAGTAAAAGGTATCTATTTAGTAATTATTTTGTTGTTATCGCTATTCAAGTCAAATCACATAGAATATTAAAAATTAAAACATTTATAACGCAAATACCAGGATGAGGTGAACGTAAGGTAAAATACCAAAGTATGAGTAGGCAAGAAAGGTATACCAGCTTAGCATAATATAAAAGCATACTGCGTAACTCTTGTAAAATGTCAGGCGTTTGCATCATAAATTTTATAAAAGTGTTTGCAAATGATGGTGATTTATGAACACTGGCAAACTAAATTCTACTTAGTTACCAGCGTTTTACATAACTCTTTGTAAAATATCACGCTTTCCTATTCCTTTGTATTACCATTTCAATCATCTAACTAACATACACCTCGTGGAACCGTAAATTATACAGATTAAGCTGAATGACCATTTAAATTGTAATTGTTTTTATTTCCTTTGTGATATCGACAAGTGATTACTTAACACTTTTTAAGCGCAAACTTTTTTAGTTTCTAATTACCTACAATGTTTTATTACCTACCTTCATTTATATTGTTTTCCTCGTACAAATTGCGATCAAAGATTTTCCTCCTAAGATAGATGAAGACATTAGAATGCCGGAACATTTTCTTTGCCAAGTTAAACATGATTATTTAAATAGATGCCTATTGACTATTGGCTAGTAACGACTTTTAAGTATTATTTGTTTTAAAATCCCAAGGAGTGATTATAATTTATAACATAACAATAAATGTACTTAGGTATAAGATTAACAGACTTAGGTATAAGATTAACAGATCGACCCGGCTCCGGTCAAGTTTGAGATAAAAAAATATATTCTACGTCGCTTTAGGTATCTAAAGAAAAGCTAATGAAATGATTTTCCAAATTTTTTGTTTTAGTTTTATCTAATTTAGATAAATCTTTCATTTTCTTTCATTTTATTTCATTTTTCATTTTATCATTTTATAAATAAATAAATCAATAAATAATATTTGTCTAAAGAAATATGATAGATATCGACGACTTGACATTGATAATGATACCACCCAGCTGATTTGGTAAAAACTGACTGATATCAAAATCTTTCTCTGGAAAGATCGGAATTTCAACCTTAACCCAAATAAAGTATTACCACAGTATTACAATATTATTTCCTACAGTAAGGAATCGCCTTTGATGTCGCGCGATGCCGCCGCCAGCGTAGGTACTTACGCTGCCACACGAAAATACGCTAGGGTTGCAACAAATGGGAAATAAAACAATTGTGATTATTAATATTATGATGAAATCTTTATTCATATGTACATTCAAAATAATTGCGATTATTAAATCTGATGTAATTATTTGTTCATAAATATATAATTACAGATATTGCACCGCTAAATATTATTTACGTGGACACTTTATTTTTGGATGTTCTTAATTGTATATTATACCATTTAACTAAGTAATGCATTCGCATTGGGATGTACAATCTGATTAGAAAATAATGAGGACAACATATACATAGCTTTGATTTTAATTCAACAGATACAATTAATACAATCTTTCTGAAATATTGTTTCCTTCTGGGATTTCAATGTAGATTTACATCCGTAAACGGAACAGTTTTTGCGCGTCATAATAGAATATGTAAGTACCTATGTATAATAAAATTATTACACAAAAAATACGACTGCGTCATCCTTTCGCGATAGTTAATGCAAACTCAGCGTGATTGCATTAAGCGGCCCGCGTCGCCCGACCCCCCGCCAGTTCCCCTCCGTTTCTCTGCACAAGTACATTCGTCGCCATACTGTAGGATGGTAATACTGTGGTATTACGATTCAAGTCCCAATCACTCCTATTTATCATATTTTAAACCTTGAAAGTAATCTCAAGAACGACTTGGTATAGCTCGCGATTTAAATATGAAATGCGCACAAATTTAAACTAAACAACCAAACCAGCCATTTTAAAACTAATATACCTAGCCAAACCATGTGCACATTTTTAGGCAGAACATTGTACATAGATGATAGTTTAAATTGATTGCAAAATCTTATTGAATATTGCTAGATAAACAGGTGAAATTGCGTTTAATCTATGATTGGCTAAGATAGAAAATTTGGTATGATTTGGTTTATCTGCTTTTATAATTAATATAATCTAACTATGAATGCTCGTAAATTCGTAATCAAACATGTTCTCAAATGCTGAAATCTGTATCGCCTTCTTTAATTTTATTATTTTTGAACCATTTATGGCAACACTAACTGTACGCCCATTTTTGTTTCGCGCGAAATAAAGCATGCAAAAGCAAAGTTTGCAACGTAACGGTAAAATTATTACGCAAGTGCGGACGATGATCTCAAATTATACTTACATAACAAAACAACGCAGACTCGTTTTGGTCATGTCAGTATAGGCATAGCTATAATATTCTTTGCAATACTGTTGTGAGTTGTGACTTGTGACCCATATTCTGCTAAGATAAAATTGTTTATGCCCCGGCGTAGAAAGAGTTGATAATAATAATAATTTATCGAAATTATTCCGATATTGACGGACTGAAGTTTTAAAACAACAAGGTTAATAAACTATTGGAATTATCTATTTCTTCTCCTTTTAACTTACGTTACTTATAAACACATCTATTCGTTGAAAGAAATTTTAATCTAACCGTGGCCAATATATGCTATGAAAAATTTTAACTTTCTAATCAACTTGTTATTTTCGATGTCCAAAAGAAAGTCCTAAATCTGACTAATAATGATTAAAAAGTTAATAGCTGTATTTATTTTATTTCCATTTAAATGAGGGTAGTTTCAAAGCCTCATACAATTCGCTAATTTAGATGTCTGGATGCCGAGATTGCGGTAAATACAAATATTTTTGATAACTATGAATTATTTGTGTACTTATTAATAAATTTAAAATATTATAAATCACCTCTTGCGGAAACTCTACGTATATATTAACAACAGGATACGCAATGAAACGATAAACTCAGTGACATTTTCCTAAACGAGTTTAGATAATGAGCTAGTAGCTGAGATGATGCTAAAATGCTTTTAACATTTTCAGCTTCTACGTATTAGTACTATCAGTTTTATAATATCTGTGGGCTTATGAACAAATATACAAAAATGAATATTAGGCATAGGTAAATGCTTTGCGAACAAACCCAGTTACAATAAAAGATCAATCGGAATTTAGTATCATAAAAATTTGGAACGAACAAGCATGTATGAAACTTGGAAATTCCTTTCAAAAATAATCCTGAGTCCTACTAACCCTCCTCCAATCTCAATTTGGAACAGAGATAGAATATGGCACACAGTCTTAATTTTATCATAGCGAATGTAACCGCGAGAAAACGTATCTTTACATCACATTTAATATTTGTTGTAAGCGCCTCATAATTTATACACGTTATTATAAAAACAAAGGCTTCACGCTGTTTAATTATGATAAATATTCATAAGTCGCAAAAATTTTAAGTAAACAATGCGCCATTCCATTATGATGTGGATAAAAATAAATTTAAATGATACTTTTCTTTAGAAAACGTTACTATCTCTAAAGCTGAGTATCCTCGAATTGTTTTAATATGATTATCACGTCACGCTCGGCTGTGGTACACACCTCCGAGCGGCCTTTGCGGAATGTCGACCTTTTGTTTTTCATTCAATATGGTAAACATTATGAAAGGAGGCTTGGCTCCTAGTTTATCTGTGCTTAACAAACAATTTATTTATGATATAAGCAACTTTAAGTTAAGTGTAGAATGCTTCATCATAGGTACTTTTATTACATTTTGTTAAAATATAAAAGTTTGAACGCATAATTTATTAAATATTTTTGACTATTTGACAGAATACAAAATTGATTTAATAATGCAGAAAATAATTCAATAAAAATGTTGCTTCTATTGCTTCTAAATGTTTACTGTAATTATAACAGAATTCTAATAGTTAATAATGCATAGGTACTTAACTAATTAAAAAAATATATATAAAATTTTAGGGATAGCCTAAACCAGCATTAAACCATTTAATGTCAAATCTTAATATATATAAATCTTGTGTCACAATGTTTGACCTCAATGGACTCCTAAACACCACTTAACCGATTATAATAAAATTCGCACACCATGTGCAGTTCGATCCAACTTGAGAGATAGGATAGGTTTTATCCCAGAAATCCCACGGAAAAGGGAACTATGCGGGGTTTTCTCAGAAAACGCGGGCGAAGCCGCGGGCGGAATGCTAGTACCTTATAATTTTTTTAATAGCTCCATTTCCATGGGATATTAGTTATTTCTTCTCTACAGTAGGATATATTAGAAATACTATTCAGGACGAGTAACTAGTCTAAGGAATCGTTGAACAAAATTGGAGCATTATAATATCATTATTATATAAATAACTTATAAAATATATTATATGTTTCTTTACTTCATCAGTTATAATGTGCTTGTTGTATATGTAAATTTCATTTTTTCTTCAAAACTGTACCAGGATGATATTATGATTGAAACCAATTATAGACCTATTGTTCACATTGTAGTTTGTATAATGAAGGCTGTGTGAAAGTAAGCATTTTGCAATAAACTGAACACATTACTGTGGGCAGAAATAAGAAACTTCAATATACCTAGGTACTGTGTGCATGCCTTAATTGTTATTTATTATGTTAAAACATTAAAAAAAAATGTCTTCTTACCTCAATATTTCCCATAGTTTGGAATGCGGTAAACACAAACATGAAACCGAAACCAAGTAGAATAACATTCATAAATCTTCTCTCCATTTTTGATGATTTTAATAATAATTTAACAAAAAATAAATATGGTGTTAAACCGACTTTATTAACGGAAGATATTAAATTAGAGAAGAAATTCTATTTCTTTCGACACTAACTTAAAAAAAATGTAACACTGTTTATCGATACGCGTACGCTTTTATAATGTAATATTATCCAGTTCCATTCTCCAAATACTTATCCAAACTCCCTCCACATCGATGAAGAATATAGGAATCAATGTTACACAAGTATCGCATTAACTCCCACGCAATAAAACGTATAATTGCATGGCGTAACACAACTTCAATAAATATAGTTGACAAGTGTACAGAATTTTGTAAATAAATAAACTTACGTCATTGTCAATCAATCTGACAGTCGACAAAGAAAAAAGTAGGTACACTACGGCCAACGTAACTTGGCGGGCCTGAACTTCGCGCAGAAGGCTGCGCACGAACGTTTTTTAGGAACGAAATGGTGGCATGAGGCGGCGTGCGCGGGGCGGAGATCTAGGCTAGGGATTGACTCTATGTAAACACAATCATCCCTTTATTCGAACGAATATCGCAATCGATTTTTATCGATTTGAAATTTATTGATTTTTGTTTATATGAGATACTGAACGAAATAGCTTTACAAACTTATTGAATTTTGTCGTTAGTAAAAGAGATTTCGAGTTTAATAGCAATTATTTATAAACGACCACTACAATAAGGACTGATTGAGAATATTTGAAACCTATTATAAAATTAAATATAAATATATTTCACAATTCAATTTCAATCGATTTGAAAAAAAAATCGATTAATCAATATCCTCAGACACGCATAGTGGACATCCCTTTTTGTTTACGTCGTATAACTTCGTGCATATTCGGCAATTCTCGGTACGCAATTATGTATCTCAGTCACACGTAAACATTGGTGTCGTGTTCGTGTCGCTATCTCTGTCTTGAGTACAGGCGGTTATAGTACGACATAAAAGAGATGAAATTAATTATTTTGGAACTAATTCGTTTTTCATTACCTGGCAACCCTGAATTGGCAATGTAGCTGTCAAGTTGAATAAAAATTTGTTGTTTTTTTCGTGAAGTGGAGAATTATTGAGATAAAATTGTTATTTAGAACAAGAAATTTAAATAAAAAAGGAGACATCACGAAAAAGGTTAAACGTAGCGGTGTCCGTGATGTGGTGTATAAAGTTTTTATTCGGTGTTTGTCCGAATTTCAAGCTGGAAAGTTATTGACTGATTTGGAAAACGTTTACAAACGTACAGCAGAATATACCGGTGAGATTCCATTTATTTTTGCTCAGTACTACGTAAAATAGAATATTCCATTAGTGACGAGTGTTTAATGTATGTATGTATGGCGATTATTACGTTTTCGCAATTTAATTTGAGGTTATTTGTATGTAAACAAAAACTAGTTTTTATAGTGCGACCAGCACAATTTGAGTCAAGAAGTTATATCCAATCCAACCAGCCTCAAATAAAGTACCTAGTTTAGATTTTACTACATAGTATAGTGATAACTGTTTTCATACAGCTATCTATCTATTAATCAATCAAACCATAAGAAAAAAATCATATTTACTGTATCATATTTACAGATACCTACTGAAGATGCCCCGTACCCTCTTGCCAGTACTTCGAAACAGAGTGATGATCAGTCCTTTGAAGGAGTAGAATATTTAGATTCTGATGAATTATATTAATGTACAAAATTTATCTACAAAAAAAATAAAAATATGTGGTTTTCAAATCGCCTTGTTTTTTTCTACCCGACGGACCCAGAAAGAGGGTAATGTGTTTGAGCTGCATGTATGCTTGTTTGTTTTTATGTTTGATTCTATGTGCGCCTCTGCAGTCTAAACACTTGACCGATTTTTATAAAATAACTAATTCCAAATACATTTAAGTAAAATTTGACCTAGGTAGGTCAATTAAAATACTATTGCTACAATGAAACAATTATAACGGTTTAAATCGCGGTATTTATTTTAGATTATATTATATAGATTTTTGGATTTTTATTCTATAGTATCAAGATCGCTTGCGTCGCAGTATCAGTGTTGCTATATGAGCGACGGTGGCGCCCTCATTTATTTTCATCTCTTTTGTGTCGCACTGTACAAAAGTTTTCGTTGAGTTGATCGTTATTATTTGTTATTATTATATTGTTGAGTGTTAAGTTTAAATTTGTTCGTGTTTAAGTTTGTTTTAGTGATAATTTGGAATATTCTACTTGGAATTTTGTATTATTCGGGAACAAAGATGCCACCAAAGCATAATATGGTTTTAAATCGCCAGGCGAGAAAAATAATATTCGATTTAACGCAGTATTTTAAAAAAGAAAAAGAAGAAGGCGTAAAAAATGTTGACAAAGTTTTTTTAAGAGTTGCTGAGTGAATCCTGAATTCATTAGGTTATTTTTATTGCTTTATGTCTCATAGCGTTTTGATATTTATTTTATTTGTACTTGGTCTCTGTATAAGTAAATTTTTATTCGAATTTCAGTTTAAAAGAAATAAATGCCTATAACACTTTTTTTTACGAGTGTACATGCGCAAAAGTTCGTAGAGGCTATGTTCAGGCCCGCCAAGTTACGTTGGTCGTATTGTACTTTTATGAATCTTATCATTTTATTTATTTAACCCTTCATATTAAAAATAATTATTCAAATATTTGCTAGAGATATTTATCATTAAAAACTTGAACAGTAAACAATTATACAATAGATATTTTTAATGAGTTCATTCACACATTTTCTGCTATGTTAGAATAAATTATTAAAAAGTTGCAAAAGTCGTCCTATTTTAATTTTGATCTCATCAGTATAATATATAGCAATTTAACATTAAATTTAGAACTAGAACCAAAAAGTGCTCAATACTGCTAAAAATTTAAAAATTATAAATTGAAGTACCTAAGTAAAATTACGTAAGTACTTAAATTTATAATTTTTATTTCACAAATTTATAATACCGAACAGTTATTAAATTACAGTGAGTACAATATTCGTATTCTCCACGGAAATATTTCCGACATGTATTTTCTGGCGAGTTTTATATTATATAATCTGTAGCCCAATTCTTTTTTTTATCTAGCAACACCAATAGAGTTTTTTCTCAGAGCAATAAAAGTTTTTTTGTAAAGTACCTATTTGGTATTTTATTTTATCTGTGCTGTGCTTTTTATTTTTCTGATTCATTCCTGAATTCAGTAGTGCTATTGGCTTGATCGCCTTTTAATGAAAAAAGAAATAGTGGTTTCTATGGCGTTGTGAATTATTCTAAATAAAATAAGTGAAATGTAGTGCCTTATTGGATTTATCAAGTAAAGTGTACAGTGATGTACGTAGTGATGTTATAGAATGTGAAGATGATCTCATTGGCGTGCTGACATTAGTTACGTTCTTTTCGGCGATATCTTGATTTAACTGTAGTAATCTTAGTCCAATGACCTTCTGAATAATATAGAAAAATAATTCAAATTGGGGAAAATGAAGAAACAATTTTACAGAGTGAAGCAACTAGCTGACCAAACATTTTCAAGGTATTATCAACGTATATCAGATAAGATTCGGACAAATAATTAACTGAGTTGATTTTTTAGATTACTAACAAAGAATACGATACCAAAAAAGATTTTAGTAACATTGAAATAAAAAGTCATTGCGAACTGTATTCTCTTAATAAATGTAAACAAAAAGTGTAAATTTATTAGAATGTATACATAAATAATTTTGGCGAAGATTTTCCCTAACATTTTTCATAATTTCAGGTCTGGCAAGGG
>CAJQZN010026971.1:0-12251 GCA_907164685.1 Colias eurytheme
AGGAGTTCGGCCCGTCGCCACATATTTGAGCCATTGATCATTTTAAGTTATTTTATTGTGTATTTATATAATATCTGACACTCTCCCACTGTTCGCAAAATAAAATTAAGGTGCACATTATATTTTTTCTCTACCTATGCTACATAAACACACTTTCATAATTATATGTATCATTCAATACTGAATCATTGCATCTGTACAGTCACGTGGTCTCCTCTGAAAATCAGTGCAGCAATACATTTTTAATAATGGTTGCTGCTTTGCTGACGGGGAGTCCTTTTTGCCTCCATTACTATCTTTTTTTTTCTGTTTTGTGTATTAATTACTAAGGGTTACATGGTGGCAAATAAAACGCTTTCTATTTCTATTTCTATTTCTATTTCATATATATTAAGATTTAGCAATAGGTACTAGAAATTATGTTTAAACACCCTGTTTATCGAGGTGTAACTAAGGTCTTTAGATAAGGATTATGATTTATGATTTTACAAAAGCTTTCTTTTGGTTTTTTTCTGGGTGTAAAAGGGTGGGCTAAACTTATTTTCATGTGGACGCGAAGCGGGCCTAAAGCTAGTCTATAAATAATAAATATTATAAATAAACTAGCGGTCCGCCCCGGCTTCGCCCGTGGTACATATGAAAAATAGATGTTGGCCGATTCTCAGACTTACCCGATATGCACAGAAAATTTCATGAGAATCGGTCCACCCGTTTCGGAGGAGTATGCAGACTAACATTGTGACACGAGAATTTTATATATATAAGATAAATAAATATTATAGGACATTATTACACAAATCGACCTTCTTTATTCCTTGATTATTCTTGACTACATCATCATCATCACTACATAGTATAAAACAAAGTCGCTTTCTCTGTCCCTATGTTCCTATGTATGCTTAAATCTTTAAAATTAGATTTTGATGCGGTTTTTTTAATAGAACGAGTGATTCAAAAGGAAGGTTTTAGTATATAATTTATTAGGTTTTAGACAAAGCGGGCGAAGCCGCGGGCGGTAAGCTAGTTTGACAATATACGACGTTTTATGGATCAGCTAGTACCTATACATTAAATATTATGTACCTACATCATGCAATTGGTAGAGTCGACATACCTACAGTATCTTGCGAATTGGGTAATTCTGTGAGATTACTATGACCTTGAACAGGTAACAGATTATGTCGAATCAACTAGTCTTTGAACATCTGTGAAATAACAGTGATATATGTAACAGCCGTGAAAAAGAGGAGATATGCTTGTTAAAACGCATTATAACCATAACAAACATTTACCTATATAAGTAATGTACTAGCTTTCCGCCCGCGGCTTCGCCCGCGTTTTCAAAGAAAATCCCGTTCCCGTAGGATTTCCGGGATAAAACCTATCCTATGTCCTTTCTCGAGTATCAAAATATCTCTATACCAAATTTCATGCAAATTGGTTCAGTAGTTAAGGCGTGATTGAGTAACAAACAGACAGACAGAGTTACTTTCGCATTTATAATATTAAATAATATGGATAATGGCATATTAATACATATTGCACAAAGCAATATTACATATTACATATTATATTAATTATTAACTATGAGTTATGACATAATATTAAATAACTGTTATCTTCTTCTTCTTCTCTTATCTTATACAGGGTGTCCCACTATTGGTATACTAAGCGCGAAGGGACTTGTAGTTTTGCATACACTGATCACGTAAAAAATACTTAAAAAACAAAATTACATCAAAAATTTTTTGCTAAATTTTTCCTGAAAATCTATGTTTTCTTCTCTAGCTTCGCGCAGCCGGCATATACCGCTCCTCTAATGTGAGCATTTTGTCTATGAAAACATAATCTTAAACGACAGCTCACGTGCTGGTGGCAAAGTTGGGTGGGTTGCTTGTTATGGGTGTACACATAGAGTTTTAAGAATTCATCTTTTTGAAAAAAAATGCGTCTGGAATTTTTTAATTATTTTTTACGTACTCAGCGTATTCAAAACTATAACCTCCTTTGAGCTTAGTATACCAACAGTGGGACACCCTGTATATAAAAATGAATCGCAAAATGTGTTGGTAAGCGCATAACTCGAGAACGGCTGAACCGATTTCGATAATTCTTTTTTTATTATATTCCTTGAAGTACGAGGATGGTTCTTATGTAGAGAAAACGTAAATATTATGTACCACGGGCGAAGCCGGGGCGGACCGCTAGTAAATTATAATATTGCACACTTCTAATTGCATCAAATATGTATCTAAATCGAAATTTCCATGCAGCAATTCCTATTTATTTTCTACTAGGTTTCCGCCCGCGGCTTCGCCCGCGCAGTCAAAGAAAAACCCGCATAGTTGCCGTTCCTGTGGGATTTCCGGGATTGCGTCATTTTCCGGGGATAAAAAGTAGCCTATGTCCTTTCTCGGGTATCAAAATATCTCCATACCAAATTTCATGAAAATTTTTTCAGTAGTTTAGGCGTGATTGAGTAACAGACAGACAGACAGAGTTACTTTCGCATTTATAATATTAGTATGGATTAAAACAAATCAACAGACGAAATCCAGCTGTCGTTCCCACGTGATGTCGTGATAAAATATTAAATTAGGTACTTTAATACATATTTATATAAAATACATATTTATTCAATTTTGTACGTATATAAGTTACTATTTCATACAGAAAAATTTGTCGTTTTTAAATCGTTTCGGAGTTTGGTTATAATAATAAACAATGTGACAATTTTTCACATAATATTATCTAAACATATAATAAATCTGTAGAAGGGTCAATTCTGTACATTGAAAATATTGAAAAAATAAATAGCAGGGGGTGTTACTGGAACGATACCAAACCCAAATATGTGATTAAAAAAATTTTTGTCTGTCTGTCTGTCTGTCTGTCTGTATGTGAAGGCATCACGTAAAAACTAACGGTTCGATTTCGATGAAACTTGGTATAATTATACCTTTTATCCTGGGCATAAAATAGGATACTTTTATCCCGGAAAAATACGTAGAAATAAATAAATCTTTATTTTTCCGCGCGGACGGAGTCGCGGGCGGAAGCTAGTAGATAATAATATAATGATATTATGTAAGGATGTCCGTGGCTGCAAATTGCTAACCCATTATAGTTTGGTTTAATAACATTAAGTTATGTTGCATATTAAGTTATTACAATATTACTAGCGGTCCGCCCCGGCTTCGCCCGTGGTACATATGAAAAATAGATGTTGGCCGATTCTCAGACTTACCCGATATGCACAGAAAATTTCATGAGAATCGGTCCACCCGTTTCGGAGGAGTATGCAGACTAACATTGTGACACGAGAATTTTATATATAAGATATTCAAATAGACGACAGACAGTATGTTAAAAACGTTATTTGTGAGATTAAATTGGGATTTATAATATTTTTTAATCCACTTGACGCACTTAAAAATTTCATCCGAATGAGTCGAGTCATTTTAGAGTTCAGTCAAATGAACCTACAGAAAAGAAAAGAGAGAAAATCAATGCAGGTATGTAATTCGATCATTGGGTCAAGTTACTCCTTTTAACAACTGCTATCTGTCAGTGAAAGTCCCGTCAAAATCGGTACAGCCGTTCCAGAGATTAGCCGGAACAAACAGACAGACAAAAAATTTTAAAATTATGCACCGTGTATAAATGCCTGTGCATTTACAATTTTATTATTGGTGTTGATAAACAATATAAACAACTAAATAAACGCAGGGTCAAAGGTCAACTAGGCGTCATATTTCTAACTAGCATTGGAGTACGGCCAATTTCATTTGCCGTCACGTGGCGCCTAGATGTTACATTATGTAAATCACTACATAGTATAAAACAAAGTCGCTTTCCCTGTCCCTATGTCCCTATGTCCCTTTGTACGCTTAAATCTTTGAAACTACGCAACGGATTTTGATGCGGTTTTTTTTAATATATAGAGTGATTCAAGAGGAAGGTTTATATGTATAATAACATCCATCAAACAGTGGAGAAGTACTGTTATTTTTGAGGTTTCTAATGTGATGTCGTAAAAAATTACATTTTTTCCGCTTACATTACAAACGCAGGCTGAACCCTACGAGTTTTATCAAAATAATGTACTAAGTATTATACACATTGAAAAGGTCTACAGAAAAGTCCGCGATGGTATATGTCTATCTCTTATGGATAACCCACAATAACTTTTTTTGTCATTTACTTTTTACGACAAATAATGGCTAATTTTCGATGCGATTTTAACCAATACAGCATTAATCCTTAACCAATTAAATACCTTGAATACATTGTTCATTTAATATAGATCTATATGGCCCTTTACCCCGTATGATTTAAGTGAATATTTTCGAAGATATTACAGATTTAAAAATTGCGGGACGTAGCGTTTGCGGCGGTACCGGCCGGCCGCCCGGCTATCGCTGCGGGCCGCTATGTTTTTATATACAACGTTCACAGTTTTTCTGTAGTGTATTTAGTATCAGCAATGCACCCGTGCGAAGCCGGGGCGGGTCGCTAGTAATAAATAATAACAATGCTGTAGTTGATCTAACAATTCAATATTTCACCAATAATTACTTGGTAGATTTTTTTGGGAATCCACGAGTATGATTTGGGTTTATTTTTTATCAATAAAAGTTTTTTTGAAGTGAATTTCTTTATCGGGGTTGGAAAAAAATTTAGTATAATATTTTTTCGTTACGCGTGACATTTTTCCGTTACGCGCCATCTTTGTCTTATCTTTCTCAGTAAGTTTTATGTACGCTGACGATCTTAAGTTTTGCAGAACAATCAACTCAATCGATGATTGTTACAAACTACAAAGTGACATAGACAAGCTTGTTGATTGGTGCAACTGTAATAAAATGGACCTTAATCCTAAAAAATGCTTCTTAGTAAGATTTTCACGCAAGATAAATCTGATACGCCACAATTATCTTATAAAATCTGAGATTGTCCAAGAGCAAGAGCAAATAAGAGACTTAGGTATCATTTTCGATAATAAATTAACTTTCGTCCCACATATACACCATATTGTTACACGTGCGGCCAAAATTTTGGGCTTTTTGATTCGCAACATGAAAGGTCTACAAAACGCTACATCAAAGATATCTTTATTTAACAGCCTAGTCCGTAGCATTTTGGAATATGGCTCCGTGGTCTGGAGACCACACTATGCGTGTCATTCCTTACGTGTGGAAAGGATCCAAAGAAGATTTTTATTGCACCTACTCTTTACAAGTGGTAAATCAAAGAAACAGCTACCGTCTTATAAAAAACAACTTTCTTTTTTTAAAATGACTTCTTTGGATAATCGTAGAGTTATGCTAGACGTCCTTTTTGTATCAAAATTGTTTAATAACAAAATCGATTGTCCTCAAATACTGCAAAGACTCAACATAAGAGTGCCTTCTAGGTACCCACGTAAGGTTTTGCTACCACTCTGTCCTCCTCTTCGCAGAACTGTCTCGGGCCGTAATTCTCCAGTTCCAAGATTTTGTAATACTATTAATAAACACTGTGAGCTTTTCGACATTTTTTCGGACTCCCCCAGCAAACTCCGTAAAATTTTTCAAGATTTTTCTTTTAATGGATGATGTTTAACTGTATATGCATATTTTTTTTTTCTGTTTTTATTAATTTTCTTTTTTTATGTACTTAAAAAATAAACTGGTTTAACGTTTTTGCATGCTGTGTTTGCCAGTAAGTGTTTGTTACATTAACCATGTTTGTTTATTTTGTGTATCTAAACTTTTGTAAAAATGTAAAAATGTAAACAAACGTTGGTAAACCAATAAATAAATAAATAAATAAAAATCCCTACCATGCAACTACCATGCGTGATTTGACGTATTTCTGTAAAGTTGCATATAGTAAATTATTTTTTGAAAAATAAGGTCATAAAGAAGTTTCACTTCTTACGTGTGTACACTAGTACACGCACACATGTTTTAATCAATAAATGATTCAGTATTTTTTGAGTTTAACTGTTACCTAATAAAACTCTTATCTTAATAATATTAATGTGAAAGACTAATAGTTCTTAGATACTACCTACGTACCTATCTAAGAACTATCAGAGCAAGTTTATTTGTTCTACAGTCTACTATTTTTCTTCTGGCTCCTGCTGGTCTTAGCGATGAATGGGCTATCTAACACCGAAATATTTTTTTTTATTAGTGACTAGCTGTGCACGCGGTTTCACCCATGACCCAGGTGACTCTGCTCCCGTTGGTTTTGCGTGATGATATTATATAGCCTATAATATCATCCTCGATAAACGGGCTATCTATCACCTAAATAATTTTTCAAATCGGACCAGTAGGTCCCGAGATTAGCGCGTTCAAACAAACAAACTCTTCAGCTTTATAATATGTGCTAACCGGATATGTAAATTATATAACGTATCAATACCTACTTAATTTATTAGTATATATTCATCTGAGACAGTTTTATAATAACTTTAAACTTACATAACAATATTGAATATACCATAATTATTAGATATTGTTTTACAAATCCGCCAGGTTAAATAACAATGCGATATTAGGTATACCCATTGAAAAGTATTAAAATAACTCTGATATATTATACCATAACTATAATATGTTATTAATTATTATTAATTATTATCTATTATCTTGATTCTTTTGTTTTACTTTACTTCAAATATATCTATTTAGAAACGGATTTATTACATAACTAGTTTTTCTTTTCAATCTATCTCCGTGTCATATTCCATTCAGGTCGATTCAACCGTTTTGACGAGGTTTTATAACAAACATTATTTTATATTTTTTTACAATTTCTAGAACAACTAAATTTTGGCCGCTTTTCGTCCGCAGCTTCGCCCTTGTAGTCAAAGGAAAACCCGCATATAGTTCCCGATGCCTTGGGATTTTCGGTATCTATACTAATATTATAAAGAGGAAAGGTTTGTAATTATGTATGTATGTACATGGTTTTCACGCATAAACTACTGGATTGATTTCAAAAATTCTTTCACCATTAGAAAGCCGCATCTTCACTGAGCAACATAGGCTATATTGCATTTTCTAAAAAATTAGAGATCCTTACCAAAAATGCAATAATGTAACCCAAGGTGTAAAAAAAATCCAATAAAAATTATGTCATCGCGTGCGCTGCGGAATCTATTCCTTGCAGTACGAGGATGGTTCTTATGAAAAAAAACGTAAACATGTAGGTACCACGGGCGAAGCCGGGGCAGACCGCTAGTAAAAAATAAAATAAATCATAATATTATTATGTGTTAATCCAAATTGCGTGAAGAAGTAACAAATAAACATACAACCTTTCGCAGTTATAATGGAATTATAGTAAGGATTCGAATGGGATTTGTTAATTGTGTTTTTAATACGTTAAGAATTTTAATAAAATATACATTTTTCCGTTATAATTTAGGTAAATATAGTTTTAAACTCTACGTAGTAAGTGAATGAAATACATTCCATTCAAAACGGTGAAAGAATTCAATTACGAAGGTAGATCATAAAAATGTCATAAACATGTACTATTTCAAAATATTATGTACTCTTATTTTTCTTGCAGTTTACAAGGAATAAAATAAAACTATGTACCTATCTAGAATATATTATAAAAGTGATAAACTGGAATTCTTTCTTTTCATATTGCATTATAGCTAGTAATTCAAAACGTTATAAATATAGTAATACCTACCCGCATTCCTAGTCTATACCTAATATCTTATACTAGGTGAGAGGTAAGACGTCAGACGAATTTAGACAGGAGCTTCTACTCCTGAAACTGAACAACTTTTGTTCTACAACTTTGCTGAATTCGTAAAAAAAAATTAACTTTGTAAGGAAACTTCGCTAATCAGCTGACCGATTTCCATACATAGTCCAAATTTTTTCAGCAAAGTTGTAGAACAAAAGTTGTTCAGTTTCATTAGAAGAAGCTCCTGTCAAAATGCATCTGACGTCTTACCAGTCTCTCTATATAATCTAATACCTATAATAATAATTGTATTTATTACTCAGATAAAAACTTCTGAACCCGAAATTAACATTTTCAAACCATTTTCTCATAGATGCAATAGGGATGCAATAATAATTTTATAAAGATGAATTATCCGTTTTAATAGTAGGATCAACCCGGACGGCGCGGCCGCGGCGGTAAAACTGACTAGTATAATTTTGATCCTAAAAAAATACGACATAGGTACAATAATATCGTGTATAATCTATATACATAATATGTGATTTCATTTATTTATTTAATGTCTTAAAATACTCTTCATTTATACCTAAGTATGTATATAGATACTTATATTCGAAATAAATACAATTTTATTATTTCTACAACACGAAGGCTACAACAATTTCGCAGAGTTCACGTAGAGCAATGTCGCTCACCCATTGTACGGAATAATTATATCAATATTATAAACATATAAGTACTAGTATTTTTAATTATAGGTACATATAAAACATGTGACTATTCATACTTGATCTAACTGTGTCGTTCAAATAATAATTTTAAAATGGAGATTAAATGAATTAAACATCAACTCATAGCCATACAAAAAATTGGTGATATTACGAAAATAATGATCGCTAATTACAATTGTCTGAAAATTTAAATAGGTAGCTTCATGCTCATATAACGAACGATTACTTTTGACATGACAACGTCTTATAATTCGATAGAGCCGGCTGCACGCACGAAAAAACATGACTCCTGCGGCGTTACCTCGCTGTGAGGCGTTCCATGTTAGGCTTGAAGTGCAAGCGAGAGCGCGGAAAGAGCGACAAAGAAGCACAATCGGACGTTGTCACGTACTATCGTCAGTAAACCGACTTTACAGACAACCAATTTCTTTTTTTATTATAATGTGTAGATAGATAGATAGTATTTTAATTTTTATTTCCAAAAAATAGACTCATTATATTGCTAAAAACCACTGCTGACTAGAAGATTTTGAATACATTTTCCTCTTATTAAAGCCTTGTAGTAAAATAATATACCTATGTTCACTATTTTTTGACCCGACTCCGGTCGGGAAACGATTTTAAGTTTTTTTGCAAGCAAGCGGAGATAAATCCAACAGACTAAAAACATTTCAAATATTAATTAATGAATAGTCAAAATTCTTTCAACCGTACTCGTATCTAATTAAATGTTTAAGATTAAAGTGGTCTAATTAACCTGACTTCCTTTACATAAATAGGTACTTTTCATACACTACATACCGCAAATTACCCGAGCTACCTACTTACCTATCTATTGGTTGCAAAACGAACCAAGCCGCGTGAGCAAGTTATATTTTTCTAGAAAAGTATAATACATAATTAGAACTTCCATCATCTCTCAAATTAATTGAAACAAAACAACATAGGTAGGTACGCAAATAATAATTAAAGTTTTTTGTTCGAGTTAAAATAATTTAAAACCTGTTTTGTTTGTAACCGACTGAGTTTGTTCAAGATAGTTATATTATTTTATAGAGAAAAAAATTAATAAATGTTATGTATTCTTATGTAATAAGTATTAACGTTTATTCTAGAATAAAATTTTAATTATAAACTGTAAAAAAAAGAACAACAAACGATCTTTTCGTTTTCATTGATTTTAATAGGTATGTTATTGATTGCATTTTTTATAGGTACTGAAATACTAAATTTTGTTTAACCTTTTTATACAAAAAATTGAGAATGTTCTACCTTACTGTTATTATGCTACCCTTATTATAAATATTCTCTTAATAATTGTAAACATCCACTTTTCAACACGTCCAAAACCTTAAACATAAGTTTAAAATCTTCAAGTTTTTATAAACATATCCCAAAATAAACAAAAGCTTACACATATTAAAAAACATACAAACGTTAATATAATTTTCGATACGCAATCACTACAACTGAATGACACAGCACAAACACATGAACACATAATAAATAATATGCACTTACTTCCGTATTTGAAATAGATTTGGCTATAATCCACACGTAGTATTTAACACGACACGTGCGCACTCTACGAGATCCCGCGGCGGAATGAAAACTGCCGCCAAAATAAGAAAAATGTACATAATATAGTGCACAGAGTAAATAGATTAGGCGGGCGGATTGAGATTTTCCGACTACAGTTTGTCTATGATTTGTTAGTTTGTTTGTAGCGTATGTTTGTAATTTTTTTTTCTCAGGTATTATGTTTAATTTGAAATCTAAAACTTAGATTTTTTTTATATTACTTTGAAATATATACGCAATAAGTAATCTATGCGAAGCTATCGTTCAACACAGAAACTTAGTTAACTCCTCCGAAATAGCTTGACCGATTTTAGTGATATTTTGTGAGGTCGGAGAATAAATCGTAAACTATATTTGTGCTGGGTATCCTGCCAGAAAAAAATTTAAGAATATGTAGAGATCATAAACATATAAAATCTACTACCAAAAACGTTTTAATTTTGGGAAATATTAAGGCCAATAACACGGAATCCATGAAAATTTATTTGTCACAAATGAATTACATTAATTAACGGAAACTACTAGAGACATGACAAAAACTTTGATCCATAAGTTTAGGCAAGTTTTTGTAACTGATTAAAAAGAAAAGCAATGCTTTTTTTGTCTATGACGCACTGGCTTATCTATGTTTGTACGCAAATTGTTCCATTTCGTTTAAATGAGTTGTCAGTTTTTTTCCTATTAATCTGCACATGATACAATATAAGAAAAAAAATGTGTGCGTGTACTAGAGTACACACGTAAGAAGTGAAACTTCTTTATGACCTTAAAAATGTCACGAGTACCTATGGCGTAACGCAAAAATGTCACGCGTACGGCGTAACGCAAAAATGTTACACTAAATTTTTGTCCAACCCCGATAAAGAAGTTTCACTTCAAAAACTTGGTAAACTAAAGTTTTTTCCAAGACACATTAAAAAAATGTACATGAATTTTATTTAAAGTTTAATGAATGAATGAGAAATATTTTTATGGTTCAGGTGGAATTATACATATTATGTCGAATTTTTACTATAAATTATAATGTTGCTATAATGAATGGACAAGGAAAAATCTAAGGAAAGAGTCATTTAAGCATTGATCTATTTCTGGGGAGCTGTAACAACGGAAAATTGCTTCAATGAGTAATATTACACCTACATATCCAATCCTGCATTTATATGGCAATTTAAATACGCGGGTTTAAATCATTGACGTACAATAAACAACTTGACAAACAAATAACAAGCAAATAACAATCACAAAAATTATTGTCAAGCTCATACTCATGGACGTATAAAAAAAGACGGATGGTATATCGCCTAAACATTGAGTGAAGCCTAGTAATGGCGGCGAAACATCCATGTGTGTGTGCCATGTTGCCATGGCAACAGCTGTCCTGATGACGATGGCGGCTGTATTTTTTTCTATAAATTTTGCCGTAATAATTTTGTCATTAAGCCCGTCCGATTAGGGCCCTTCTGGCCTCCTCCACTCAAGCGACAGCTCAAGCCGAGGTTCGTGGTCCCCGTCAAGGGGGGACGCCCTTGTGCTTGTCGCTACCAGGGTGAACCTTCAGTTCACCCCCGCGTCCGCGTTAAAATGTAGAAGCCCTTCTGGCTAACATTGAGAGACACCACACAAAAAAAAAAAAATTTGTCATTAAAACATAAAAGAAATAATTTGCTTCCCTGTGGAATGTAATCCCTTGTGTTTTGTTATTTAAAATTGTACTGTTGCGACACCATTTAACCACGCAAGACGGCATTTTAAATATTTTTTGTGAAACAGTGACGCAGTTAATCAGTCGGTAGTTCACGACGTAATGGCGGCCGACTAGCTTACTATGGTGAGTGTGTGCGTGTTTAGTGTCTTTACACGATCGCTAGCTTACTATGGTGGCTTCACGTTGTTTGTTCGTAATACGGCGTCCGTCTTTTTTTATACGTCCATGCTCATACTCAACTGTATTTATTCAATATACGTCTTCTAGAAGCCTTCGAAGCACTTTTGAATCGTCATAACATATTTTTAAAATTTACCAACGATTTGGAAAGCAGTTTCATCCATAAGAAGAGAGAAAGCAGAAACTCCATAGTTGCTCTTATAAACAAGTTATAAACCATGTCATTAATACGTCATTTTAATTTTACAAAATATGGGCGTATTCAGAAAGAAAGCTTGAAACTTATAAGCGCTTATCGGCGCTTGTCATGTTCATATATTTTCCTGCGCGGGTTACCAGCGCTGACAAGCGCC
>CAJQZN010026973.1:0-12527 GCA_907164685.1 Colias eurytheme
TCAGAAGTGAAACTTCTTGGGCAAGATTCAAAGAAACCAAAATCGTCACTTTACTCCATGATGACGCGAACTTGAAATTTTACTCTCAACGCGCCTAAAGAAGTTTCACTTCAAAAATAATTTAAATAATTTTACATCCTATGTAAAAGAAATATAGGATTATGCTAAACTTTAACAAGGTTTATAAATATTTTATTATAAAGCTTTTATAGGATTATCATCATCATAAAAGGTGTGATGCTATCGGCATTAGAATATTCCATAACAAATTAGGCTTAATCGTAATTTCGTAAATTAGCCAATTTTACTAGAAATACTTAGTGCAGAAAAACGTTTGGATCGTTACATTATAAATCATCATCTTACATCTATTAAAGATTTTAGTAAAAAAAAAACAATATTAATTAATTCTCTATAAACAATACAATACATTTTTTGATTAATCAAGCTCATTTTCCCACGCCTATAAAAAACTTATAAATAAATTATCTTTATTCAAAGTCGGATAAGCTCAATCTATAAATCTAATCTAACACTTAGACACCTCCGAGCATGCTACACGCATGCGATCTAGATGTCCATGCGATGTCGTTTACTTATTTCCCTCATATATTATTTTCCAACCCACATATACGATCTAATTTTAATAGCCTGGAATGCGAAAGTATGGGTGTTTTTGAAATAGGGATGCCAATACCCAACAACGATAAAATAAATGTTGATAGTTTTGAAATGTCTATCCTTAATAGCGGATTAATTAATGACAGTGGTTTCAAAATGAGCAAGCAATAAGAATTTATAGAGTACGGAAATGTAGTTTTTACCGGGACAAGAGACCAAACACATCATATATTACAAAGAAAAAAATAATTAACCACGATAAAGTTATCGATCAAATACATTTCCTAAAGATATTTCCTACTTAACAAATTTCTACAATTTCTACTAGAAAGACCCAGACCAAGCAAACTATCTACTCCATATCAAATGAACAGTCCCAAAGATATCCTGCAAAATAAAGTTCCACATCTTCCCAAGCAAATTAACAGCCCTCGTGCCACAAACAAGTTCATTGTACAATTCTAATACAACATTAGAGCACATCTAAGCACATGCGACGGTTAACAGAAAACACGACGCACGCCGTACATCCCGACGTGGGCGTCGACCGTGTCGCGAACCGCAGCTTGTCAGTGGATAGATTTAGCAATGTTTACGGAAACTGCAGTCCAATGCAGTCAAAAACTCTGGAAATCTGGTTTTGAGTGACAAATTTATAAGTCCGTAATGGAGTGGTTTATGATACCAGAAAGGGTATTTACATTTGTTTTTATTGTTTATTTGGAGGATTAAATTCTTCAGTTTTTTGGAAGAATGATGTGATGGAATATGAGATGAAATCTGGAAAGCTTGTTAGACTTGATATGTTGTAAAGATTGATTGCTATTTTCTAACTTTAACTTTGGCGGTAATTAATATCGCATATTGACCATAATATTATTATGTGGGATCACATTTATCAAACAAAGTTGAAAGTTGATGGAAATGACTACTAAAAAGTTCAGATCAAATTCTATAAATACATTATTGTAACGTTGTCAAAAATAATCAGTAGATTTTAAACAAATGGTGCCATGATCACTTTAAACAAAAATAAGCATAATAGAAAACAACTGTTAAAACGTTTCAGGACACCAGAGTTACCATAAATAATACCATTATAACACCTTTTTTGACGCAAAATCCCTGCTACTTGATAAATGGTGGCTTGAGGCATTTCCTTGTTTACAGACTTGTAGTCGTTTAGTACTTGTGTTCTGTTACCTGTATCTGGATCTAGGCCTACCGCGCTGGCGTTACATGTGTCTAACTGATTTCGTACCTGGATATTTGAATTGGTATTGTCAAATGTCAATGCACGATGATTTATTTGTTATGGTTAGTGATATTGTGAATAATATGAATTGAAATTTTGATTTCACGACGCTTTTGAGTCTGTGAAGAGTTTGTCTGTTACTGAAAGAAATATCAACTATCTGTATATTTACTCAACGAATTTTTTATGTGTATGAGCTTTAACTTTCGGCGTCATTCCTAAAAGTAACGCAGGCAGTTATTATGTTTATTTTAAGTTGGATGACATGGTTTGGCATTGTTATAGTATCTTCGTTCCCTTTCAGCAACACGTCTGAGTAAGAAAGAGCAAACCTTAGCAAGATCGACCTGATTGACAACAAGCATAATTATTAGCCATATTTTATCAAGATCATATCCCTTACCAACCATATCCACTTATATCCCACAGCAAACAATATTCCCATACAGAGCACCACCTGTACACTCACGACGCGATACCACTTGAATAATGTACCGCATTTTAATACTAAACGAGGCTGCTATCTGCTGGAGAGCACCATTCCTCAAAGATAACCCCTGCGTATCGGCTAAGCCACTTCCGGGTGGCACGCGCGCGATTACAGCGGCCCTGGGTGAAAGAATTACTTGTAATCTCACGACACCCATATGATGATTAGTTATAGATAGATAGAAGATAGAAAACACTTTATTGTACAATGCACACAAAAACAAAATTTACAAAAACGATATTTAACTTAAAATAAATGTACAATTTGGCGGCCTTATCGCTTAAAAGCGATTTCTTCCAGGCAACCTTGGGATATAGGAAAAATAAATCAGTAAAAAGGTAGATAGTGCATAAATACATACATATACAAGAAACTGTAATTATACATATATAGATAACTTAAGAATCAAATAATATGTACTACTACTTACTAGTTAACTTCAAAATAGTTACTATTTAATTTGTAGTGATCGTAGAGTGAAGACGCTTTGAACGCGTACGTGATGAATGGTACGATATCTATAAGAGATGATTAGTTTATTACAACTACTGAAGTTGTCGTAATCATAAACGTTATCAGACATTAAGAATAATCAAACCGTAATCATAGATTAGACTTATGTAATGAGGTGTGAGAGAAAATTAACATTCGGTGATTCGGAAAACGTTAAAGGAACCATAAAAAATCTAAACGTTTTAGCATTCATTGAAAGAAAGGGAACGTAAATTAAAAAATGTTTTTGGTTCCGTATCATTTTCATAAATTGTATAGTAATGTCAATTTCCATTTAAATACGAGTCACAACTATTCGATATTCATATAAAAATTTCATGACCCATTTGTCAATACGTAAAAGATGATCTGCTAGAACAAGTGCCTACATTTACATTAAACTTAGATCCTCACGCGGCGCCACTTGATGTCGTCGATAAAAACGCACTAACATTTGACTTTTAAATTCAATACTCTATATTGTATATTGATGGTTATTTTATTTGTTTGTTGGGTCATAAAATCTCGATATGCACTGCTCCGTTGGATACAACAGGACTTTGTTTTGGGTCATGTCTCCTAATTTTGAGTGTTATGGCGTGATTTGAGGTTAGGAATGCCGTAAAAGCGTGTGAATAAGTCGGGCTTTTGTTCTTGGTGGATGGCCAGTTTCATAAGTGTAGTTGATTTTACGAGTAGTAAGTTACTAGTAAAGAAAGGATAGGTATTGGGTAAATTACCCATTATTAATAACTAGCGGTTCGCCCCGGCTTCGCCCGTGGTACCTACATGTTTTGAGAACATGGAGCCTATGTTGCTCAGTGAAGATGCAGCTTTCTAATACTTTGTGAAAGAATTTTTGAAATCGGTCCAGTAGTTTATGCGCGAAAACCATACATACATATATACAAACCTTTCCTCTTTATAATATTAGTATAGATTAGTATCCACGTTACATCGTTACATTATTATAGCATGCCTATCACCTATCGTGGTTTTCTACGTCAGCACTCAGCACAGATAATGTTTGACTAATCGTCACAGAAGAGAATGGATAAACTTAAAACTTATAATAACATTATTTAAATATCCGATGCTTTAAATAATTTGATAATCGTATCGCTCTCACCATCGTATCATATCGTGTTGATGACAGATGTTATAATACTAGCCTGGATATTCGCCTAAACACGTTCAATCTTCCAGAACATTCTAGAACCTCTAGAACGATCTTATTACCCAATACATCATTACCACCATATGCATATCACCAGAACACAGATACATCAAACGAACCATCCTGCCACCGCTTAACCGCAATAACATGCATCAAATCTGTCAATGAGAGGAAATCCACCGTTACGAGGCGATAAATTGTTGCCACTTGTGAAAAATTGGCAAAAATTGCATCGGTGCTGCCATCACGAACAGTTTATCCGCACGCATGTCTTAATAATCGCTCAAATGACTGAAATGGATGTAAAATGATGTACGACATGATGTTTTGGTCGTAAATAATCGTGTGAAAGTATTGGATATTGTTCAATGAGTAAAATGACATGTACTTTTACGATTTTAAGGTTAAGATAAGGAAAGGAAATTATAGGAAGATTGATTTAAGACGACAGAGGACAATTATCTTTCTTTATATATAAAAATGAATCGCAAAATGTGTTGGTAAGCGCATAACTCGAGAACGGCTGAACCGATTTCGATAATTCTTTTTTTATTATATTCCTTGAAGTACGAGGATGGTTTTTATGTAGAGAAAACGTAAATATGTACCACGGGCGAAGCCGGGGCGGACCGCTAGTAAAGTTATAAATATGATTTGCACATAGTTTTGACTTGGCATTTATAATATTGTCCTTGTTTTAACAAAATATCAAACTAAACGAATATTTTAATACGTTAACTCATATAAATGAAATGTAATACTCCTCAATAAGTATAAGTATGTTTCATAGTTCTTAATTCTAACGTAACTTCCATATTCAGAACAGATATAAATGAATATGATATATTGTTAGAATCCTTACATCATCCCGAGTGACACACGCCATTTATTTTTTATCTTAATTTCAATTTATGATGTATCGTTAGATTTGTCTTTGTTGTAGAATTGACAATGATTAAGTTAAATTTCATTTATTTTAAGTATGTTACAAGCATGTTATTGTTTATCTAAGCTATCTTTACAAGCTTGTCTTATTATTCAGTAGGTTATTTTTTCTATACTTTTACAAAAAGCTGTTAACAATTTTGATTTTGAAGAATTGTACGATCACGAGACGAAATTCGATTCCGCATGCTTTAGGCAAAAAATGCAGGCTTTAAGAAATTTAATTTATAAAGCATTTTAATCCTATAAAGCTTAATCCCAAACTTTGACTATAAGTGAATTACACATAATATTGAAGACAAAACAAGAACATTTGATATTACAGCATTATAATATTAAGGATAAAACAGCGACACATTTGAACCTTCCATTTTTCATTGTCACTCCGCAATAAATACCATCGCAGTACAATAAACAGACTAAAAACAGCAGCAAACCAATCACAATAAATTTTATCTGACTTTAAACACAATAAAGAGTCGATTGAGAAAATTAAACTATTACACGGTTGTGGTCACACAATATTTTTATGCTATGCGCCTACGCAGCTACGACATCGACTATGTGTCAACGATTTATGTGCTATGATCATGGTAGTTACGATTATTCTATATGGAGCATATAAAAAACATCAGTAGGAGTTAAGTGCTTACGTAAGATGCCACTTATGTCTTCGATTAAGGTGGTAGCTATTATTAATAAATTGGTGAAATTGCTTGGTAACATGATGGATGAGAATATTGAGCAATAATCGGGTTACATTGTTTAACAAAAAAATTTGGTTGTCTGTAAAGTCGGTTTACTGACGATAGTTGAACGTGACAACGGCCGATTGTGCTTCTTTGTCGCTCGTTCCGCGCTCTCGCTTGCACTTCAAGCCTTACATGGAACGCCTCAGAGCGAGGTAACGCCGTATGAGTCATGTTTTTTGGTGCGTGCAGCCGGCTCTATCGAATTATAAGACGTTATCACGTCAAAAGTGATAATAGATAAGAAACATTTGTAAAAGATTAACATCTAATCAGCAACGTCAATATCAAATATTTGTGAGAATGCTTTATTTTGATGCATACAGCATAGGAGTTGTTATGCAGTTAAATATCATCATGTAGTCATATTATGTTATAGGGAGACCGGGTTTGGTTGTCTCACGGGTTGGTTGTCACAGCGGTCTTATCACAAAACTGAACTATCGAATAAGTCTGTTGAACATCGTGGCAAGAGCGATACAGTGAAAATGCTGTCCCAACTTCGCGTCAGACCGCTCCGATCTGCCGTGAGGGCCTCACACGTGTTTATTGTTTTCGCACAACAAAAGTAAATTTTTGTGCTGCTGTGTCGAACCTCGTAATTATACGTTCTTGTTTTACAGTAATAATCTTTCAGTGCATTTGATGATGATGAAATGTGTTTTATATTATCGTAGTATAGTTTTTTAGATATTCATTGATCGGAATTTATTTTCAATTTTATTTTCCTAAAACGTGTTATGGGGCTCGTTGTCACAAATTTTCGGGGGCTGGTTGTCACATATCAACCAGCCCCCTGTATGCGAGATGACTTTATTTGCGTTTTGAGGTTGTTTGTTTTAGCCGTAAATTTTCAATCAACACCGGAAAATCACCCTAACAAACCTGCTGGAAGTCCATCTGTCCTTGATGACTCTATATTGACTCACGATTATTATTGTTTGCTAAAATTGTGATTGATTAATATTCAGACTGAAATAAAGACCGTAGACACGGTTTCACTTATTTAAGAGTTCTTAATTAAAAACTATTCCGTAAAATTATAAGACAAAAGTGTGACTTTCTATTTATAAATTGCCTGTTATTTAGTATGTGACTACCTACCCTAGGCATTGTGACAACCATCCCTGACCCGGGGTTATAAGTCCCATTTTTCTTAAGAGTGAAAATACAAAATATTTCTACAACTGATAATATTACACAAAAATACGTTTATTTCTTTTGTAACAGAATAATTACACTATCTTTTGGTATACAAATATCATTCCTAAACAACGTATTTTGGAAGTTACATAAAAAAAGTTAAAAATGTGACTTTCATCCCCGCTCTCCCTACACCCAAAATGAATCCTTAATATTTTCGCTTTTTCTGTTGTTGTGTTGACTCAATATTTCCCAATACAAAATAATATATCATTGCTTACATACTAAAATGCAGATCTCAAGATCATATCTATATTTTATCGCGGCGTGAGAGTGTTTACAATGAAAAGGTTGAATTTCGACCACCTCACAATCCTTACCTTAGCAACAATAACAATCATATCCACTAAATTAATTGCACCTATAACAAAACAAAAAACACAGACATCTTAACTAGCGCCGCCCAGGCGAGCCATATCAATTACGATACAGGGTAATCCATAGCAAAATGCGCGTACGCACATATCGTGAGTGTGTCGTATTATTTCATCGTTAAATATTGCTTTATTTCATTAAATTGTTTACGCTTTCGCTCGACTGGTGCGTGGTTATTCTGAATCAATATCAAGTTTGACCTTTTTGTTGAGGGCTTGTTTACACTAATTAGTACGCTTAATGCATTAAAAATGTGATTCATTTTATAGGACGCTTGGTTGTGGAGTTTATTTTTGAAATGAGGATAGTTAAGGCTTCAGTCTACATATAGAGTAACTTATCAACGGAGAAATTGAATATATTAAAATTGCATGCTTCGTTATATCTTTTCTTTTCTTATGAAAATTTTATGAATAGGTCATTTGTTTCGATTGAGCTTAATAAATTTTGCTGGTAAAATATAACAGACTTTTTACCACAATAGGAAAATGTATAGTTCAATTTATTAAAATAAGCTATTGAATTATGAAATCATCGACAATTATAACTCTGAACTTTAAATTCTTTCAAGGATTATTACCTATACGTAGGACAAACGTACGTTATTCTTTTACTGCTCTGACCCATAAAAACTAGTCCAACCAAACGATCTTCCATCATTTGATTTACTCTCGTGACCCATACCTAATAAGCTAGTCTGAAACAATGCTATATACAGACTCCCACTAATTAAGTTTGTCTTCATATATCATGTAGGTGGGCCAGACCACACAGGCCTCATACCATGATATCATCAAGCCATCTAGACGTTCTTAGAAAGGGTGTCCTAGGTTTTAATTAGGCGATTTCTAGGGAAACTCCATCCATTTGGGGTCAAGTGTGCCAATTATAGGACCTTTCGTTGATTCATTATGCTTAATGGTGTTCGAATATCAGTGATGAGTGATCTATTGAGAGAAGCGATAGATTTGTTTTTGTAGATAGAGATGGATTGAGGAAACTCAAACTGTATCAGGCTTTTTGTGAAAACAAAAAAAAACGAAAATAAATGTAGTAGTAGAACAGGAGCTAAGTATCTATAGGTGATTATGTAATGACGTCATCAATAGCCTTAGTTCCTAACGAAGAAACTCTTTATACAGTAGAACAATATGGTGTAGTAGTAGCAAGAGTCTAGCCATAGAAATCTAAATAACAAGACACTAGAAGTCGTAAGCGCGCGTGACCTTGTCGCCACTCAGGTGACTTTCACAACACCAGTGTGTTCGTCACAGTTCAGTTGCTATGGAGACGTATGTGTGTAAACATGGTGTGTTTCAGCATTTCCCATTGCGGAAATTCTTCCACAAGTTGTAATTATAACTTATAAAGGAATAATATTTCATCGGTAAATATTTTTTTTTAGAAATAATGCCGTTTTTCCTTAAAATTATAGAATATTTACAAGTATTACGAGTGTCACCATAGTAATCGAAATAACAATGAATGACACAGTTTCAACCTTATTGGAGCTAAAAGAAACAAAACGTCTCATATACTTAGGGATGTTATTCTAAAATAAACCGTAAATTCGTGCGTTAGGATACATATTAAAAAGCTTAATTTAATATTTAAGTTAGTTTTCACTAAAATCAAGTTGTCCAATAAAAGGCATAGTTTACTTGTGTGTATTGTTTAGCTATCGGTTTAAATGTGTTGATTTTGGCGACAGCGGTTTTCATACGAATTATGACATTATAGCACTTCTATGTGTCTTGTTATTTAGATTTCTATGAGTCTAGCCTATATTTATCTTACCTATTATTTAAAGAACAAACGAAAAGTCGAAGAAACACACTTACAAATTAATACAAGAAGTGCCACACGCCTGATTTTATAAATCGTCAATTTAAATAGAGTTATTGCGAAGTAATTTATAACCACGTCTCCATCGCCTGGAGACCTTATGAATATCGAATTAATCGTGCCCGTCTAGAAATGTGTGTTCTTTGTGTTATTCAATACATTTGCATCTTAATCATTTGAGCACTTAAGATTCATGTACTCAGGATCTTAGTTGTGGCGCTTGCTCTGTAAAACTTGTAAAATTATTTGTTTGACGAAAGCAGCTTATGTTTTGTGTTTTTGTATGTTTATATATTTCTGAGGTCTATAATATCAATGGCAAGATAAAAATTAATACTAAGAATGTCATTAGATTTGTTCTGTGACCATAATTGGTCAAACTCGTTGAAATATAGATAAGTGTCACCAAATTATTTCCAATCATTGCAAATTTCCGTTAAAATTTTAACGAAAATCTATTAAGTCAAAATAATAATCTTAAAAAGTTAAAGTGGTCAGCTTCTTTTTTCAAGTTATTAGCTTTCGTCACATTGTGGTAGCCAAATTCGTCTTAATGTTTTTGTAGGTAGGATTTGTGAAACAATCAGTCATGATTACGACTCAAATACGGCACCTTCACGACTTATGTTAATTTATTATGGGTTCGAAAGGGCGGGTGCATATTGGCAGCTTGTTTCTTTAATTATTTTAAGGTATGACTGCACTTTTTGAACGTCCCTTACGTCCACGGTCCAACACACTTATCAGTTGTTGCTGAAATAATTGAAAATCTGTGATTTACTAATTCAATTAATAAAGTATAATTACGTTCACAAGCGTATCAACTATTGCCTGAACCACTCCAGTCTCCACTATTATTTTAAGTACATATTTTATATTAGGAGTAGCATCCTTAACTAAGGGCCGATTTTTCAATGCTTGGATAAAACTTATCCGTTCAATAAAGTATTACACGATAATATTAAAATGTCACGTAAACTGTCAAATACGGGCAATTAGAATTCGTTTTTTAAAATGGTAGTTTTTTAAATTATTCGACGAATAAGTTTTAACCAAGGATTGAAAAATCAGCCCTTAATAAAACAATTGTTTATTTAGTTCAGATGGCTGCACGCTAAGCTTACCAATTTCAAATATACATATAATGTTAAAAATAATTCTTTACTAAAGTTACAAAGATCAAGATCACTTGTACAACTATTGATCCATTACACATATATTTGAACCCCAAAAAATAAAACGCAGCGTCCCGTCTGCAACAGGCCTACAGTTCAACGCAGGCATGTTTAGACTCCTGTTAACAAAGTATGGTCAATTAGCTTCACCGTGTTCCCCGAAGCGTATTAGCATGAATTTTGGCAATATGAAATCTTTAGAGTACAAATATTATGTAAATACCTGCCTAATATAGTCAGCTTTGAGCTTGTGAGATGTATATGTATTTGCAAAATGACGTGTTCAATATATGACAAGATGCAATTTTGTATTTTTAAACGACTTCGAAAAAAAGGGGATTCTAGATGCGAAGGTATATTTTTTGGGTAGAAATGTCGACTTGTTCAACCAATTTTGATTATTTTTCTATTTGAAAGCACGTGCCTTCCAGTTGGTCCCATTTTTTCTAGTTCTGACAATTTTAGGCGGTTTCAATTTTTTAAACAGTTAATCGTAGTACCTAATGCAATATATATTTTAGTCAGTAATTCAAGCCTATAATAATTATCTTAGGGGAATGGCTATCATATGAATCAGTTTCCTTATAAAATTAAAAGACACTTTGTCTGTATTTGTGCTAAATAAATGTCCCATAAAAGCCCAGAAACAGAACCACGTGGTTCCACGTTGGAGGTCAATCGCCTATTAAAGAACCGCAATAAAATTTGGACATGTCGTAAATTTCAATTTCGCGTCCCAATAAATAGGCAGAGTTAATCATTAATTGAAATACGACTCGTTGACGTCTTTTGTTTCTCATTTAAAAGAAGGATTCTTGATACTCATAACCTATACCATCTTATTAGAAAAACTTAAATAATTTTTTTTGGGTTTAAAACCCAGACTATAAAGTCATGATATAACTTTAGTACAGAGGTATAGTTTTAGTCCATATTTTGTTATAAAACGGACAATGCCTCCATCAAGCAACAGTTTTTAAAAATAGATAACTATAATAAGATGAGTGGCGAAATATATTTTTAAATTATCTATGATTATTAATTGCAATTTAAAGCCATGCTTGATAAATATTGATGGTTCTCATAAAATCTTTCTTACGCTTTATCTAGACACAAAATAATAATGTAATTAAAAATGACCTTAATTAGTCTTACAATTATTTAAAGTACACCTTTTTCATGCACTTTGGTAACATTATATTATCCAAACATACGTAACACATAATACACACATGTACACTTGTACAGACCCTGTTAAACCCAGTATTTATAACCAGAAATCTCGATATTTCAACACGGCTGATTGCGCCTGTCTTCAGCAACCCTCGATATTAATCACTGCGTTATTTGATTGACTGTTTGCTTGTGCATTTGAACCTTTTGCAAATTTGGGGCGTTCTGATACTGTTAAAATTGTAGTGGTCATTTCGTTACAATCCTAACCTACACTTTTCATAATATTCTTAATATTTTAAATGCATCTGAATAATCTTTCATAACAACACCTTACATGAAAGTAACTCCTATCTACTATAATTTCGCACCTCAACTAAATCAGAATAAGTTGATTTTGAGTATATTTGGTATAGAGATATCAGATGAGGTAAGAAACAAGGTAAGAAAAACATAGGCTATTTGTTTGAAGAAATCAAAATATGATACGACTGAAATAGGAACGGAATATGTACTACAATCAAGCCATAACACGAAGTGCACGCGAGAGAAGCCAAATTGTATTTTCATAGTGATAAGATAGGATTGGATGGTTATCGGATAAATAGTTCCTAAGAAATATAAAGCTTCTAACAATGACAGGTTCGCATTGAACTCGTAGCCAGTGCGTAACTCTGCAAAAATGTGCTAACTTCCTTAACGGAATTTGTATTCTAACTGAGCTCCTCTATTGATTCATTAAACTCTAAAGAAAGGAGAATATATTTGTCAAGAAACAAAAGGACATAACCCTGAATAGAACATAAAAATAAACAACAATGTAACAACATCAACTAAAACAATACAAGAAAACGCAAAATAGATACTAATAAACTTAAAAAAACGGTTTGTTGTACAATCGTGTCTTTGACCAAACCCAGCACTGAGATTTGTTCAATTTGATGTGTTGAAATTAAAGTAAAAACCATTTTTTTTGCCACCCATCATATTAATCAATAATCACCATTAAAATTCATAAGTCCTCAAA
>CAJQZN010026974.1:0-12379 GCA_907164685.1 Colias eurytheme
CTTCAATCGCGCGTAAAGGTTACACGCACACACTTTTTTTTTTAATAAACCTAGATATAGCTATAAGTAAAAAAATACACAACAACGTTTATCGGATATCGCTAAAGACATGATAGCTGAATCCTAATTGTAGAACCACCTAGTCAAGTGGTTTGTTCTGTGTAGGTACCTACTAGGTAGGTATCTCATGTAGTTACCTATGTTTGTTATGCTTCCACGGGAAAACTATTGGACAGATTTTGATAATAGGTAGGTATTTGACAGTGATGTAACTTAAGGCAATTACACGGTTCAACGACCTTAATGATTCTGTCACTACATTTGAATTTGTTTTTTTAACCGCCCTCTATAAATATACATCGTTGTTGAAGTAAAAGTGACCAAAGATTATGGAATTGTATACTGTATCGTATTGTATCGTAATGTGTTAGTGGTTTCTACCTAATTTATGTTTTCTCTGAGAGGCAGTAACATATTACATTTATGAATAGTAAATATTGTGTACTATGTATGTTGTAAATGTAATGTAGGAAGACTCATCTTTCAACATTAACCGTTATAAGCAAAGTCTCTACTACATGACCCATTCTGGAGACCTTAAGATGACTAAGCAAGTAATTATAAGTTCTAGAGTGGGGAACAGTTAAGAAAACACCGATTTAGAAATTAATTTTATTCAACACGGACTCTACTATATTCTGGAGACCTGATGATGGCTAGGGTGGAGAACATCTCACCTACAGAGATATAAAAGATGGAGTACATTATTTGACGTAATGCTATAGAACGGCCTCTACCATGTCATGGTGTATCGAATGGTAATGGTGACCAGGCAATGTATTTAGCGTTCTCTGTACATATCTCTTCATACCTAGTAGGAATATATGCATGCAACCTACACACACCGAAAAAAATAGGGGAACGGACAAGAAATCACGTTTTTTTCGACTTGTTATGTATTTTGTAGTTAGTTCGGGGTTAATTTTTTAAATCCCTTACGTCTTTGAAATGATGACGAGAAAAAGAATGTGTTTCGATTTTTAAACATTAAAATATTAAGAGTTTAGGAGTTTGGTGCCTATTTATCGACTATATAGCAGCTTAAAATCAAAAATATTATAACGTGTTTTAAACTGAGTTTATTTTTTTCTACTGTTTATCTTTGAACACATTACAAAATGAGTGATTTTCCTGCGACTGATGTTACCAGAGCCTATGACTATGACTGATATGGGTCATACCTTCCGTTCAAAGAATACAGTGTTAGTTGTGTCGGTATCTATGGTCTATTACAATGTTCAACGCTATAGTTAAACAGTCTTACATATTATGTTGGCGCGGGCAAGGAAGAAATTGGGCAACTTGGAATTGGTTTTATAAGGGTGCAAACTTGGATAATTTATTTTGTTGTGGCTTTGGAAAAAATGCATGTGATTGGTAAAATATTCAAGGCACAGGGAAAGTCTGGTTACTGTTTTATAGGTATGTGTTTTCTGATAATATTTTACTGTCAAAAATTATCAACACTGGATATTATTCAATGACGCCTTTCAAAAACAAAACTAATTTACAAACAGATTTTTATATCTTTACATACCTATTTTTAACTTTCATTTCATGAACTGCTCATGTAAATACCTATTACAATCTGGTTTAATTTAACAAAACATTCAATTCGGTGAATTTTAGCGTTATTTTGCAAAAAAAACCGCACGTACAGTCCCCCGTCCGAGTCGAACTGACACCGTCAAATTTCGTCGAAAATATGCAATAGAGGTGAGGTTTTATGTGGGTTTTATTATAAATTCGAGTTTTTTCTTGATAATTTAACGATAATAATGAAAATTGAAAAAACAATCAATACAAATTGTTACAAATATCATAACATATTTTTTGGTATAAATTTCATGTATAAATATGTAGCCGTTTTCCTAACAAAATGCGTTTTATGTTCAAAAAGGGGTTGATTTGTATGTATTTTTTTTATGTTTAGGCCGCTCTAAACTGAAAAGTAAACAATACACTTTGTTAATTATATCCTTGAGTATCACATATATTTTTTTTAAGACAATCGTACCAACAGTTTCCTCAACAAAATTCAATATGTATAAGGTGTTTTTCGGTTTTGACCATAGTGATCACCTTAAACCATAGTAAAGAGAAGTTGTATGAAATTTTAAATACCTACATATATACCTACTTATCAAATAAAATACTATGACAGGATAAAAGTAACAAGGTATGCCTATTGCCTGCATTATGTTTCCACAGTAGTATGGTATTGTATGCCTATAAATATATCCACATTCCACAGCATTGAGTGAGTATTGACTATTGAAAAAAGTGGAAAACAACATGTACATGTAACTCAATGGAAAACAATGGAAATGTTAAAATAGTGCATTACGAAACATTACGGACCTAGCGTGTATTTGTTAATTCGATTTGAGCGTGTAGTAAAATATGATACTTAATACATATAAATACCTAATACTTTTAATAATTACCTAAATCCTGAACGAGGGAAGAGAACATTATTAATTATTTATTCATTACTTACGCCACACCCTGTATATTATAGTTTTCCATCCTTCAGCCTCGACGCAAATATATAATTTGGTATCTAGGTATATCTTAATAAGCAATGACCTCACAAAATGTTCCTTCATAGAAATTTATCTAATTTGAGTTCGTAGCAAACCTTAGCTCCTAATGCTTTATGGGCATACCGCATATATAATTGACTTTACACGGTCAATACTCCACCGTTATTGGATCCTGGAATGAGCTTAATGGGTTTATTATTTATGGACTCACCAGCTTCCCGCGCGTGGCTTTGCTCGCGGTAACGTCGCGTAGGTATAAAGTGTTATTGTGGTTCCCGATATTTTTGTGCTTGAAATGCTCGCTTTCTTGGTTTTTTAATTTTTATACAAAAAAAAATAATTACATTGACTGCTTTATAGGTAGGTACATACTAATAAGCTTAACTACTTTATTATTTTATCGTTTGTCTGATAACTCCTACGCAATAACGGTTGTTTACAAATTCCATTTAGGGCCGATTTTTCAATGCTTGGATAATACTTATCGGTCGTTATTTAAAAAAATACTTTTGTTTGTTTGTTTCAAGTGAAACTTCTTTGGGCGCGTTGAGAGTAAAATTACAAGGACGTGTCATGGCAGTACCGTCACGTCATGGAGTAAGGCGACGATTTTTTTTTAATTAGCATACTATTACATATCTTCTAGACATTTGCATACTTGAACGATATGATAGATATAAAAAAGAATAATATCTTAACGACTTAATAATCACCGTCTGATTAATAATATCTAAGCACTATTATTATAGCACTATCAATTAGTTTTTTATGTCAAACAAATATGCCGTCTACATATTTTTATTCTCATCCTGTAGCACCTTTCTCTTATACCAAGTCATAGTGTTACACAGGCAATATTAATTAAAACCATGTATGAGAATGTACTCGATTAAAATGTACACGAGACTCGAATTACGGCATAATCGATATGATTAATACAATAACGATAGTAAATTCGTTTTAATTGCATGTAATACGAAGATTTTAATCGGTACAAGCCACAGTAATCGAGTAAGCGCAATTTTGCCTTTGTTAAAATTATTTTACTTTATTTTGCGTAGTTATTAATTAATTATTAACTGTTTTAAGTTGTTACAAAGTAAGTGTCAGATGTGAAACTCTTTTGGCAAGATTATTCAAAGATACCAAAATCGTCGCCTTATTCCATGACGTGACGGTATTTGCAAAGACGCGACTTTTAAATTTTACTCTCAACGCGCCTATAGAAGATTCACTTCAATAAAATCAATTATCTTCTCAGTACATAATCAGTAGGTATTTCTCCTATTCATTTAGTCCAGCCGCTCGGAACGGCTATAAGAACATAATGAAACTAATTCTTGTCTTAGATCTAGATTATATTTTATCTGTATTATCAAAGCTTTCTATTTTCTATTTATTTTTCTCAATAATTATAGGAACCATTACGTTGGCAACCATTGATTTAAAAAAGATAAAGATTAAATACATTTTTGAGACTGTCATTTCGAATGGATAGCTATAGCCAAGCTATAGTATTTATTATTATCGTATATTCCTTTGGTATTTTCGTTATACGTTCTCGTTAATAAATAATATAGAACAGATCTTAATGAATTTCGTACTTATGTAAATAATATGGAATCTTGTTAAATGGTAAACGCAACCTACCTAGGTAGGTTGTTTTTATTAAAAAAGCAAGTGACGATCAAATCAATAATTTCTTGCTATTTTTAATTAAACCCGTAATCCGTATATCTATACTAATATTATAAAGCTGAAGAGTTTGTTTGTTTGTTTGAACGCGCTAATCTCGGAAACAACTGGTCCGATTTGAAAAATTCTTTCGGTGTTAGATAGCCCATTTATCGAGGAAGGTTTTAAGGTATATATCATAACGCTACGACTAACAGGAGTGGAGCCACGGGGGTGAAACCGCGCGGAGCAGCTAGTATTTTATATGCGTATCTAGAAACCTAAGATCCTAAAATTCATTACCAAGTCTTATCCTTTCTTAGACCTCAACAACATTCACCACAAAGTTTATAGCTCCCAACTGTAAGCCTCACTAATTAATTAATATCTCAGATTCCACAAAATTCCTTCATACTATATTTATTTTAAGTAATTAGTCCCTAACTCCCACATCCAATAAGCAATTAGCAATGTTCTAGCAAACAAATGAGCCTGAATTTCATATGAATTTACCTAGTTCCATAAATTCGCGTGATCGTGTTTAAAGACCCTTGTACAAGCTATTTGCACATTTTATTTTAAAGGGAATGAAAAATAAAATACGTACTGTGCATCAAAATATCTCCATACCAAATTTCATGAAAATTGGTTCAGTAGTTTAGGCGTGATTGAGTAACAGACAGACAGACAGAGTTACTTTCGCATTTATAATATTAGTATGGATATAATATATAAGTAAGTTCTAGTCTCTAGGTATTTGAATGTCTATTTATTTTGGCAGAAAGAAAACAGCCTTAACCAAAAAGCGCAAGATTTTCTTCTTTATGGGGGTTTAATATTATTTTAGCGGGTTAGAATTTTATATGCTCATTAACAAAACATGGCACCACCATAAAATAGAACCAGAAATAATGAAAGGGAATAATTTGTTATGTTTATAGATTTACAAAATTTAATGAATGCTTAAACCATAGATATTTTATCATAAAAGCGAGGGAAAAGATTTAATTTAAAGACGCAGTGGGAGGTGGTATTGTGCGTATCTTAAGGTGATGAATTAATTTTTCTAACATTTACGGCCCTTTTTAAACCTTCGTAATTTTTATATTATTAAAGTTGTCGTGATGAAAATTCTTGACAAGAAAGTTCAATAGTAACACAATACGTCTACCGTTTTAGAAACATGATTCCATGATATTTTCTCGATAGAAAAAAAATACAAAGTTCTCATTGTTATTTTTTTTTAATCTCTGGCATCTTCAAAATAACAAACGTAAAGTTACGACTTTTTGGATATTAACTATAAAATATACAACCTATACGTCTACCGTGTTAGAATTTTGAAATATGCGATGGTTTTGAAATATACAAGAAATACTTGAAATTAGCGCCTGACCAGCCAATATAGCGAGAGCCGCCCTGTACCTTCCTACCCCAATCGCTGCACGAGTCATTCCCGCTACGGCCGTCACACGGGGAACTTGTGTCGCTTGCGCAATCGTAAAAAAGGGTGACAACACAATAAGACAAAATGAGACAAATGGGGACAATAAAGAAAATAAGAAGAAGAAACATAAAGGTTGGAGGAAAAAGAATGCTTACAATTGGAACAAATTAATGAAGTAAGTTGGTTTTATTTTAAATTTGATGATAATTGTATTATAGACTATGTTTGATATGTACCCCTGTTTTAAGTACATAACGAATGTGTAAGATTTTTTCATTTATAGCATAAATAATTTTTTCAGAAATCCGGAATCCAGAAGGAAAATAAACCCACTGATTGTTCACAATGTGAACCCACTCCTTCGTAAGTACCTTTATTCAGTCAAAAATGTATGTTATCAACGCTCTACTGGTTTTATCGCATGATTCCATTTTTAGCAAAAAGCAACAAAGTGCAAAGAAATAAAAAATCATGGTGACCTTAGTGGAAGTATGGTGGACGTAATATGGAATTATGGAACAGGAGCTCGTTGGAGTAGTATTATATTTTAAAAAAATACGAAAAAATTTCAAGAATTTCTTAGTAGGTGGTAGATAAGTATGTTGTATAAAGAATTTGATGTTGATATTTATTTCATTTATACTTACTACACCTGTGCGGGAAATTGCTTAGTACTAAAACCGGTTTATATTCATATTTACATAGTAATGTGAGTTTTCATTTCGAAAAATTTTGTGTAAGTATATTAAATTGAGTTCCTGGGTGATCTGGAAACACAATTGGGCCCAGAGGATGGCGCTGCAGTCACTCCTCCTAATCACATGAACCGATTTGGATGAATATTTGTGTGCACATTGTTGTGGGATGATTGGTTGATTCGTTTTCACATTAGCTAATATTATGTATTTTTGTTGTTAGAAAGTAAACTTAATTTAATGTTTATAATACATTATTATTGGTATAAATAAGCCAGTGTTCGTCTCACATTGCTGTACCTGCCTACCTATCCTACCAGGGCCTAACTTTGTTCTGGCTATTTTATTTTGATTATTTGTAATGAATAATTACAATTATAATAGAGTGCAAAAAATAAATACATGCGTCAATATATTTTGTGTTTCTATTAAACAATTTTTTTATTTAAAAAAATATCATTCCGACCACGGCTTTGCCCGCGTGGAATTAGGTTATATCGTGAATCCTGTTTTATCCCACAGAAGTGTTCAGTTCGGATAAAAAGTATCCTATGTGTAAATCCAGGCAATTAGCTATATTTTATCAAAATTGGTAATGTAGTCTTGACGTGATTAAGTAACAACTAACAAAAAAATATACAAATTAACATCCAAAGTTTCGCATCAGTTTTACTGTATTAGCGATATCTTCCACTCTTGACTTTGACTGAGAAGAATTAGGGTTTATAACTTCTTTCAGAAATAGTACCTTTCATTTCTGGGCATGATGTAATATCTACGTCAGCATCAAATTCTATCTAAATCAATTCAGTAGTCCGCGTAATTAGGTACCATTTCATTTTTTCAGAGTAACAATATTTTTTGTTATTTTAAAGATTATTTATAACCTGTATTATTTTGTAATAAAGTAAACATTACGAAACAAAAATAATTAATAATTATTAATAATGTCTAAGTAGTTGTTAAAAAGAAGATAATTTTGTGTTTATAAGCAAGAAAATAAAACCAATAAATCAACAATTAAATATATGTATAACAATATTATAACTGTATGACGACTCCATACATGTTTGTCCCGAGTCGGCCAGCGGCAGCGCGGCGAGTATGCAAGAATGACTTCGCGCACACCCGCGTTCGCGATAGCGAGCTTAGACTCCGCCCGCCAAGCAGTGGATTTTTTTTTGTGTATCGTCTTAAGGTGTAGGTACTTTTCGTATTACAATGCAAATTTTTCAAAGATATAATCCATATCCTTGTATACGGTATACGGTATTTTTAACTTCCAATTTCGGAGCACCGACATTCCTTGATTAATTGTACGAGACAGAATTTTCCCCTAAGAGACGTTTCCATTATTATAGTAAGATGTTTTATCGTGTACTCCTTGTAAATTAGATCGATGGAGGCTCACGAGTACCATCAACGATGTAATTTTATGAGCCCTCATGAGAACTCAGGAAGGAGAAGTTAAATTCAGGAGAAATTTGAATTCTAGGGAAATACCGAGAGGGAGGGAACAGCGCAGTAATTGTCAAGTTTTTTACACGTTTCCGTGATACTTGAGCAATTCCCCTTAACGTTTATATTTTTATTTATCATTTATTTAGATACATTACTCGCGATATCCCTGGAGTTAGAAACACATAGTTATTTTGCCCATCAGGTTTCTAGTTTACTCTATTAGAAATATATTTAGTGGATGAAATTAATATGTTCATATCGATAGAGCAGCGTCATTGCAATGAAGACATCGCCATCAATTTAGGTACAGAATAAGAATAGAAAAAGATTTATTTTTAAACTGCCGCTCTTCTTTAAAGGACCAAATATATGTTTTAAAATTATATAAAAGACATAAGTACTTAATTCTTCATTTATACAAGTCCAGTGTAAAGTTAATACCGTTAATACGTTATATGTAATTGAAACAATAGTTTATGTTACACTTTTTATGCAGTAAGTTCATGGAGATTACGCAACATCTAATACCCAATCTTTATCGGAAAGCACTATATTTTATAAAGTTTTATTGCTGTTTTATTAGTTTTGAAGAAATAGTTGAAAACGTCGCTCAACCAAGACTCAACTCTTGCTTAATGAGGTAAGTTTCTCCACAGTTCCAAAGACGAAGATTATACACCAAGATATTATTTAAACAAAAAGTAATCAACTTACATGCCTGTTGTTTTTCATTCTGCCCTTAATTTGGTTAAAAATAGATTTATGAAGCCTTCATGGATCTTTGTAGATTACATTAGGTTCAAAAGACAGTAATTATTATGATTAATTATTGTATTTACTCGGAAGACTTTATTATTTGAGTTATATCAACTCCGGCAAAATGATTTAGAAATCGGATTTCCTTTTTTTTATATGTACATGTAATGTACATGTAAAATACTAATTAATAACAACGGCGCCTGTACTTTTTCTAGTTTGAGGCCCAAATTATGAAAAATCTTCAAGTTATTCCCTTCTTTCTGGACATGCCTTAATACTACTTCAAAGTACTTTAAGCTCATTATGCTCTATCTGTAGATAAAGTCACGGACGATTTATTTTTTTAACAAACCTTACAAACAGCCATTTATACAAAGTTCATACAACTTCCTCGAGAGCTTAATTCCATCCAGTCAGAGTATTTTCTTGACAAGAAATACAAAGTACAGTCTTTCTTTAAAATACTTTACATTAGATAGTTTTTTTTTCAGACGTTAAGTGTAAACAAAAATAGGTTTTTATTCTGAATGACACTAACTCGGTAACTGTTTACTAATGTAGCAGCTGTAGGTCAGTTTTGGAATAAAGTCCTATTAATATCCATCCATATTTACCATATTTTACGCGTGTTGTTCCTTTTACTAACCATTTGAAGTCAGAAAAGTAAGACTTCTAGCAATCTCTCATTTTATCCATAAATCAAGACTTACTCTATATGCTGAACACAATTTTAGTACTTACAAATTTTAAAGAAGATCAGCACGTGCGTCCTAATTCTGGGAGAATTTCAGCACCCTACATTCTACACATAATAAAAGTTATAAAGACGCGCTATTCAATAGAATTCCGGGTGCAAAGAATGTTGGTTGTTCGAATATTTCTAATATCATAAACACTGGTCAGTGCTGTAGTGGAAATTTCTGGAACTTTTATAAACTTCAAATTGATAAAATTTTACTTAGTCACCACTGCATCCGATTTTACATTTTATGTTTACTTCGTGGAATTTTACTTTGAAAGTGTTTCTAGGTTTTATGTAGGATTTATAATAATTTTTGTTTAATATTTATTGTCAACGCTTGCTTAACAATACATAAAGAAATTAGATAGAATAGATAGAGCGATTCAAGAGGAGGGTTTTAGTATATAATTTAATAGGTTTTAGGCAAAGCGGGTGAAACCGCGGGCGGAAAGCTAGTTTTGTATAAATTATAGACAGGATAAAATAAACTTTCTACAAACAAAAACAAAAAAAAAAGCTTTTTAGATTATCTATAACATAATATGCTGTTGTAAGGGTAAAAGCCATCATCATCATTAACAAAATTAGACCATATTTCGAGCCCTACAATGGCTCGAAATATGGTCAATTTTGACTGATGTATTTAGTTTATTTAATTTTGTTCAAATATTTTATTTAGTTCAGTGAATATATTGAATGTAGGTGGTTCATTTAGATAAAATTGAAGTATTTCGAAATAACAAGATACCCGATCAATAAATATACGCCTTCGCATTTATTTTATTAGAATACTTCACTTAGTTTGATATTATTGGTTTGATAAAATTATTATAAGCTACATATTATTTTTCCTTTTTAAAATCAACTACTTACTACAACAATAAAGATAAATTGTCTTTTTTTTCTCCGTGAATAAGTGCTAATTTCAAATACTTTGTTCGTTTGATTTGATCCTGTAAAGGTAACCTAAGCAATAAAATGATATTATATTTTATAATAAAAGATAAAAAAATTGTCATATTCTCGAGATACCACATAATACTATGATGTGACTGAGTACTGACTGTCTCAATTGTCAGCTGAAAAACCTTCCGCTCCAAAACGTCAGCAAAGATATATTCCTCAATAGATTCTTCTAGAAATATTCCCTTCAGCACCTTACATGTAATAGAAATAAATCGTGTAACCACTCCTACTGTTTTAATGCACCATTCCTTCTGATTCATGTGGTCAAGACCAAAGGAGGCTTATAAGCGTAAGTAGAACAACTGGCAATCGTCCAACTAGAAAGAAATGTTAAGGAAATTTATGACCACACGATAAACCTCATATTGAGATGCGATATGGGGATGTAGTCGGAATTTGGGACATGATTTTTTTTATCTTACTATTAAAAAAAAATATTTTCGTTTTATTTTTTTGAGGCCTTAGTAGTTGGACAACCTTGGGTGGCTATAGCGATTAGCGAGTAATAGAAATTTGATAATTATCACCAAATTATCACAGAAAAACAATTGATACTTAGCATTTTATGCATATTTAATGGTAGATGTTTGAATTGTTATTGATCATAGTAAAACATGGAGATGTTCCTAGACAAAATCACGATCCGGGAATAAAGAATAACTAAGAACTAGGCTCGAATTAAAACTGCAGCTAACGTTTATGTGCTGAAAAAGGCATATAGATAATATCATTCAGTTAGAAGATGGAATTATAACTCTGGCACTAATTTACTTAGAATACAAAGATTTTCGCTGCATTTTTTACATATTTTTAACAGTTTACAACTGATGTGGCGATGGAAAATACTCTCTGCTTTCTGGTATAAAAACAGCAAATACTTAAAAATCATGACCACTATTGCACTCAGTTTTATTTATTTTTTTCGTTCCTATAGTAGTCCCAGTTGCCAAATCCCATTTTTCCCTAAAACGAGGGAGGTTCTTAATTTGTATGCTTGTACACTTAACTGCTAACTCACTGTTTTTATTCATTCGTTACGTAAAATAGTGACATAACATTAAATTAAATATTACATACTTGTATGTGGAATAAATGTCGACAGATGGTCGACAGCATTTCATTGTAATAAAAATTAATAAACATAAAAGTGACGAATCTATTTGTACTTAGGTACAACTTGGGTAAATGAAATTTATTCATATTAACAATCAAATGTAATAATTCTCGCAATACCTACAATCTACATATTATCTGTTCTGAATTTCCACACAAAAGTAGGTCAATATAACATAATTTGGAAGTTCAGTTAACTTTCCCACTCGTGTTTGGTAAACAGAGCGTGTTCGATACTATTCACTTTTTATTCATTTGCGAATTTTTTACCAATCGAAGTGTTTGTAATTTTCTTTTCGTATTTCACAATTATGGAAATTAATAATAAAGAGGATATTGATTTGTTTTGTTATAAATTTTTTTAAAGTAATATTAATTTATGCTATACCTACTATCTGTTAATCGCATTAAAATTTTGCGAATTTTTTAAATTAATATTTAGTAATTTACTACTCAAAAATAATAAAATAACATTAAATATTTTTAATTAAGTTTTTAATAAAAAAGTACATATAAAAACTCAAAACAAAAACCTTTTTGGATTTATGGTACTGGCCACAAAAGAAAAAAGTTTTAAATTTGGAATTCGAGCACCGCGGCCGCCGTCACCTCCGCGGTCGTATCTGTCATTTTGACACTCGATTACTTTCCGTGAAGCCCTCGAAGCCAATATTTTACTTTTATAAATAGCAAAAGTGCAGTAAATTTTCTAAAATGCAGTCCGTTGTTACTTACGAGAAACCACTACCACATTTGACCTTACCGGATTGGGACGCCAGATTATATGGATTGCAGGTATTCACATTAATTTTTATATAAATAAAGAAATCTCCAAGACAACTCTGTAGAAACTAAAGCAAAATATTCCTTTAAGGGCTTGGTCTAGTAGTGCAAACAAATGCATCCTGTCATCCTA
>CAJQZN010026975.1:0-15779 GCA_907164685.1 Colias eurytheme
AGTGAAGTACCAATCGCTAAAGTTTTATAGAAATGGTATAAACTATATAATCATTTTCTCTACTACATTAATTTGCAGTCATGCCTTTTTAATTTTTAGCTTGTTACGCTAGACTTTGATTTATTTTTTCACGTATCTTTTCCGTATTCAGTTCTACCCAAAACGGGATAATAAATTAAAGATTTATTTATATTAGTTTTAACTCTTTATATAGATATATATATAATTAGCGAGAAAATACCATTTATACCTTCTAAAATCTTCAATATATATTCAAATTATGTCTATCTTGTCACAATGTCGGAACTTATATAGTTAACAGGTGTAACATGTAAGTTATTTATTATAATAAAATTACTCTTAATTAAACCTTATTTGGAAAGCATATTTTTTTTTTTAATTCTAAGGAGTTTGAAATAAGTCCTACGACATTTATTGCCTTGTTTACAAAAACCTTAACAGCTCATTAAAATATTTGTACAAATTTAAATGGTTTAAATATGTCTATTAGGTATATTTTATTTGCATTAATGATGAAAAAAAGTTTAACGATGCATTTGACAATTTTTATTATTATTTTTGTACTAGCGGTCCGCTCCGGCTTCGCCCGTGGTACCTACATGTTTACGTTTTTTACACGCTTTATATTAGCTCCACCTGTATGTTTGTTTGTTTGTAACCGACTTCTTTGGGCGCGATTTTGACCCACTTTAAACGGCCAGATTTCGTTCAAACTTTGTAGATTTATTGAGGACCGATGACAATACACTAATTTGATAAAATTTTCTATTTTTTAGTTCGGTTTTCTATAAAAAGCGTGTTTTTTAGTTTTTTTAAACTATTATTATTTTCATAAGAACCATCCTCGGTTTTCAAAGAATAGATTCCGCAGCGCACGCGATGACAGAATTTTTATTAAGGAATTTTTTACACCTTGGGTTACATTATTGCATTTTTGGTAAGGTCTAATCTCAAATTTTTTTGAAAATGCAATATAGCCTATGTTGCTCAGTGAAGATACAGCTTTCTAATGGTGAAAGAATTTTTGAAATCGGTCCAGTAGTTATTCGTGAAAACCATACATACATACATAATTACAAACCTTCCTTTATAATATTAGTATAGATTAAAATGTATTCTGTTCTTAAAAATTAGCTCTGGAATTTTTTTTGTAACTTGTCCAGTAGTTTCAATTTCTTAAAAACAATAAATGTTATCTTTCCAGATAATAATTAATACAGTAGGTAATCTATACTTAATATTATAAAGCTGAAGAGTTTGTTTGTTTGTTTGTTTGAACGCGCTAATCTCGGGAACAACTGGTCCGATTTGATAAATTCTTTCGGTGTTAGATAGCTCATTTATCTAGGAAGGCTATAGGCTATATACCATCACGCTACGACCAACAGGAGAAGAGCCACGGGGGTGAAACCGCGCGGAGCGGCTAGTTATAGATATTGTTCAAAAGTCTTCATTTTCCTTTAAAATATTTTTGTCACGTGTGATAAACTTAATCAAAAGTTATCGTCGATGTTCAATGTTTCTTATTAGTAGTACTATAGTTATTGAATTTCAGCAGATTGACGTTAATTATACCTCTTTAGGTATACATACTGAATTTCCGTGTTGTTACAGGGTCTGGTATAAAAGAAGCTGTGTATAAATATGCCAGGTCTATCATACAAAACACATGCTTTAATTTACATGAATATATAATGTTACTTACAAATTACAATCACAAATATGATTATTATAATTATTACCGATGAACTTTTGTTACGTGAATGGTTGAACAGCTCGGTTTGGACTTTGGACCAGCTCCAAACCGAGCTGTTCAAGTTTCCTAAATCACGATAAAATAAATTGCAAAGATTCATCTTCCATATTTATATAAGATTATTTCATAACTTAGTACATAATTAATTGCACAAAAACGTTTATTACTTTTATTTTCATATATTAATGATAAATTGCAAAACTTATTGGATAATATTTTATATAATTTTTAGAGATGCATCATATGATAATACCTACTTATGAGATATTCAGGAATAAATAATTAACTTAAGATTTTAATATGAACATAAAATTATCTTATCTCTAGGTAGGTACATTTATTATTGTACTAGCGGTCCGCCCCGGCTTCGCCCGTGGTACATATTTACGTTTTCTCTACATAAAAACCATCCTCGTACTTCAAGGAATATAATAAAAAAAGAATTATCGAAATCGGTCCAGCCGTTCTCGAGTTATGCGCTTACCAACACATTTTGCGATTCATTTTTATATATAAGAAGAAGATAGTAGGTGTTTGAATAAAATCCCGTTTTCAATAATTCCTATATAGTATTACAGGAAGCCTTTTCTCGGGATATCCCATACCTAAGCAGATCCTTATAGAGACATGCGAATCAATGCAATCTATATGTACCCATGTATGGAAGTTTTCGTAACAGTGAAAGTACCTTTGTATAATTATGAGAGGATTAATGGATGGAGCATCCGCAATGTATGTTAGTCTGGTTGTACTTTTTAATAGCTGTGCCGCGCGGTTTCACCCGCGTGGTTCGCTCCTGTTAGTCTTAGCGTGATGATATAATTATAGTCTATAGCCTTCCTCGATGAATGGGCTATCTAACACCGAAAGAATTTTTCAAATTGGACTTGTAGTTCCTGAGATTGGCGCGTTCAAACAAACAAACAAACTCTTCAGCTTTATAATATTATTATAGATATTATAGATAGAAAACGAGCTGACCTGGTAAACGTAGCTCTGCCTGCCTGTGTGTATGAAAAAATAGATATTGATTCTGAGATCTACCCTGTACGGTGCAAAAGGTACAGATCGCAACATCATTTTCATATAGTTTAAGTTCAGTGTTCACTTAAAAACGTCGCGTACCGCGCGTACATACGTGTGCAACTCATAGCATATCAATATTAAAGCATATTATTTTTATTATAGTAGCTTTGTTATTATTATATCAGCAGCATCCCCAAGTGTACGAACTGTACATCTTTATGGTCCTTCGAGCACACAAAATTTCATGACAATCGGTCCAACCGTAGGCATCGGAGTATAGTCTGTACCTAACTAACATTATGACACGAGAATTTTTATTACACGCTTTATATTAGCTTCACCTGTATGTTTGTAACCGACTGTATGTTTGTAACCGACTTCTTTGGGCGCGATTTTGACCCACTTTAAACGGCCAGATTTCGTTCAAACTTTGTAGATTTATTGAGGACCGATGACAATACAATAATTTGATAAAATTTTCTATTTTTTAGTTCGGTTTTCTATGCGTGCGTGTTTTTTTAGGTTTTTTTAACTATATATTATTTATACCTATAGAGAAGAGATGAATGTGTAATGGTAACTTGATAATAAACTTGGTACCTACCTAAACAAGCTGATTGCGTAAATGTTTTTATATAATTTTCACAGTGGTTCAGTAACCATCTATCTAGTATCTACAATGCTACTAGTTTTATACGTGACCGATATCATGTTAATAACAAGCTATTTATCAATATACACTTGAAGTACCTATACTCTAAATGGTCTTTTAGACTTTTAGTATCTTCTATACTAATATTATAAAGCTGAAGAGTTTGTTTGTTTGTTTGTTTGAACGCGCTAATCTCGGGAACTACTGGTCCGATTTGAAAAATTCTTTCGGTGTTAGATAACCCATTTATCGAGGAAGGTTATAGGCTATATATCATCACGCTACGACCAGCAGGGGTGGGGCCACGGGGGTGAAACCGCGCGGAGCAGCTTGTCCTACTATAAATATCAACCCGCGACGTTCCTCGCCCCCCTTATATTTATACATTTATTATTGAAAATAGTAAAAAATAACGCCAATTTCTTTGTTATGATATAGGATTATCAACTTGGGTGTTTATAATATTATGTTCTTTGGCACTGTATGTGTGTATTCGTGATTTTGTGCGTGGGAGTCGATAGGACGCGGTTTTTCCCGCGCAATTTGTACATTTTTCTCCTATTGGTTGATGACTTCATTGATGAATGGGCTATGTAAAAAATAACAATTTTTTGTGAGTTAAGTTTGTAAAACTAAAGGAAAAACCCTCTTCGTATTTAATTTTACTATCTATTATTATCGGGAAGAAGTTATGTACCAACACCTGTCTTTTTTTTAAGCCTTTTCTAGTTTTAATGACGATTAAAAGTGAAGAAAAATGAATAAAGCTTTTTCCTTATTATTTAAAGATACAATTTGTTGAAGTGAAACTTCTTGGCGCGTTGAGAGTAAAATTTCAAGGTCGCATCATGGCAATACCGTCACGACATGGAGTAAGGCGACGATATTGTTATCTTTGAAGAAGTTTCACTCCTGACACGTATGCTCGGCACACACGCTCTTTATTTTTTTATTTATTTATTTACTCTTTATTGTACAACAGTCTTATAAAATAAAAGTACAACAAAACTATTCAAAATGTACAAATGGCGGCCTTATGGCTCTAAGCCATCTCTTTATTGTCGTAGTATCGTGCTGTATTTGAATATAATATACCTTGTAGAATTCCCTAGAAGTGCTTATTAAATAATATGCCTTTGTATTAGAAATATCATCATTAATCTTATTTCTATAATGAGGTTGTAAATACATATGTTACTAGCTTTCCGCCCGCGGCTTCGCCCGCGTTTTCAAAGAAAAACCCGTTCCCGTAGGATTTCCGGGATAAAACCTATCCTATGACCTTTCTCGGGTATCAAAATATCTCTATACCAAATTTCATGCAAATTGGTTGAGTAGTTAAGGCGTGATTGAGTAACAGACAGACAGACAGAGTTACTTTCGCATTTATAATATTAGTATGGATTATTGAAAAATGTTAACTAAGATTTTCATAGTTGCCATTACTAGATTCCTTACTAGTCGCTTCATATTATGTTTTAAAACCTATACATAATGAGTTATAATTTGGCTTTCTTAGGCATATTATGATGAATCTAAAAGCTCAAACTAATGTTCATAAAGCCGTGTACGCTACAGAGCGTGACATACATAGAAAAAGACTTAGGTAGGTAGCTACTGTATGTGTCTTTTTTATTAAATTATGCAATCTGTTAAATAGTTAGGCCACTAATTGAACATCAAATCATTTGCAGATGTCACCTTTTAAAGAAATAAATTCTAATGGACATATTTTTATAGCAGTACATACATAGTTATCTTAGTAAAAATTCACATTACCCACGTAACACGTTATTTAAATTAAGCAAACTGTATGTAATTCACTTCATAGGTACTTTCTTAGAAGGTCAACGGAATAATTAACTGACTCTTCCAAATGAAACTTGATAAGGGATTTAAATATTACACAACTAATTAAGATTTTTAAGATTCACCATTGTTGTATGAATATTAAAATTAAAATACGAGTTGGAAAACCAGTCTCGGTATCTATATGGTAGTGATTTAAAAAATATTTTTTGACTTCTTTTCCAAAATACGACGGGGATTCTCAATTTTAGCATATAATGTATTCGTCTTTTGGAATAATGTCCCCGTCCGATTAGGGCCCTTCTGGCCTCCTCCACTCAAGCGACAGCCCAAGCCGAGGTTCGAGATCCCCGTCAAGGGGGGACGCCCTTGTCTACCAGGGTGAACCTTCAGTTCACCCCCGCGTCCGCGTTAAAATGTAGAAGCCCTTCTGGCTAACATTGAGAGACACCACACAAAAAAAAAAATGGAATAATGTCTTGTGTGCGTAGTAATTACCAGTTTAATTTGATCTCTATTGTAAATTACATGTTTACATGATCAATTTAAGAGTGGTGATGAAACTTATTAAATTTTTATTTAACTTGTCTGGACAACAATTTTTGAAGATAAAACAATAATAGACATTTCCCTGTTGTGTAGCCTGTCTGATAACATCAATTCCAGGAAGTTTTTTTAATGATTTAAAAACCAGTTGTCAACATTGTCCAAGTAATTGCTACAGGGCTAAGGTTATCCTTTAAAATTAATTTAATTTTATTGTTATTCCCACCTACAGCTACGTGCTGATTGCAAGGAAGATGATTTCAGAGATCAAAGTCCAAGTGTAATTTAAAAAATAACCTGCATATAAATAATGAAACGAAATTAACAAATAACATATCTACTTACTTGTATATTCTTCTTTAGTTTCTCATGAGAGAAAGGACTTATTTCATTTTGTTAAATAAGATTTATCTCACGAAAGATTATAGGTATGAAATTAAGGTTAATATTAGTTTTTATTTTATTAAGTTTATAGGTTAAAGATAAAGTTGTTTTATACTTCTCTATAAATAATTGTAAAAAAAAAACACTGCCATTTTATAATATAATTATTAATTTCCATAGCACTTTCTTAAACATATGTACGTATTATAATAGTAAGCATACAGTCGTGAGAAATAACGTTAAAAATATACTATTTTATGACAACTCCTTTATCAAGTGCTGATAAAGTTTACTGTACTTGCACGGTGTTGTGTCAAGAAAATTAAATGTAAAATTACTTAGATGGTTGGTTTTAACATTTGGCTTATTATCATAATATATTTTATAAACAATTTAATACTATGTGCTTTTATAATTTTATAATAACGCAGATTTACTTGCTTAGGTAGTATATTATGCTAATGTAGATTTAAGACTAAATTTTACAAATTTTATGAATGAATTAAATCTGTCAGTTTAAAGTGGGTCAAAAAACATACAAGCATACAAACAGAAAAATCTATACTTAAAATCATTATAAAGCTGCAGAGTTTGTTTGTTTGAACGCGCTAATTTCAGGAACTACTGGTCCGATTTGAAAAATTCTTTCGGTGTTAGATAGCCCATTTATTGCGGAAGGCTATAGGTAGGCTATATATTATCACGCTAAGACCAACAGGAGCGGAGGAATGCGAGTGAAACCGCGGAGCACAGCTAGTGAAATTATAAAAGCGAGTTAAAAACAGTGAGTTTGTTTCGTACGTAAACTTAATTAAGGTATTTAGAGTGATCTCTCCACGCGTTTAAGAATATTCAAGAAACATATTCGAAAAACCTGTCCCTAGAATTGGGCTATCGAATCAAAATTTTCCAAACAAAAATTAATTCTTGTAAAACCCTCATTTGTAGTTTTAAAATTATGCGTATAAACTTAACTTTTCTAACCAAATAATGTTTTATTACTAAAATGTTCTTTTTTATGGTTGACCGAAATATCTTGTTAAAAACCCGACTTAATTAAGTGATAAAAATTAATACATATATGATATAATTAATGTGACGTGCAACAATTTGTTTAGTAAATTTATGGTTGTAACTTGTAAATAAAAAAAGATTACAAAAAGTACTTACTGTTATACCTACCTATGTTATTTATTATGTCTATTTGTATCTCAAAATCTCTTTAATAGAAGAAAATATGCATTATACCGCTCGCTTTAAAATATTCCATTTTGTCTAGTAGGTATTCGCGAATAGATGTGCACCCCGGCTTCATCCGCTCTTGTTGGTGTTAGCGTGATGATAAATAGCCTAAACCTTCCGCGATAAATGTATCTATCTAACACCGAAAGAATTTTTCAAATCGGACCAGTAGTTCCTGCAAACAAACTCTTCAACTTTATAAATAGCGTTTGAAACTTGCTAAAATTTTCATTCTAAGACAAAATATATTTAAAATTTAACAGTAAAAGTAATATAAAATTAATGTTATTTCACTATTATCATTAAAATTATGTTTAGAAGTTATTCTAACTATCGCCAAGCAGGTTTTGGTTGGTGATACTAATACAACAGGTTTATAATCAAAATGTATCGGTGTACAGTTTATTGACTCTTTTGGTTGCTTCTTCACTCATTTGTTTCTTTAATCTTTATACGCATTGTCATATAATTGTAACGGGTTTGAATCGGGATTTAAAACGCAAAATAAAGATCGTTGAATTGAGCGATACTTACGAAATGTGTTTATGGAAAACTGGAATGTTTTATATCAATCTTGTAATCTGAATAAATTAATTAAAATATAGTTCTAACTTTTAATGAAATAAGGATTGAAATTTACCATAGTTTATGCCTTATGCATATTACCTATATCGATAAATTATATCCCTTAATTCATAGATCTACTATGATATATAGTAGATAGTAGATACTAATTAGTATAGATATTTATTAGATATTTAGTATTAATTTTTATTATTTTGTTTCAGGTAATTTGACTGTTAATATTCTTGGTGAAAACCCAACGAACCCAACCAAGTGAATACCTCCCTACGAGAGAATCAGTGGTATCATTATGAATGTTTATCAGTATTTTAAGTAAATAATATTCGAGTAACTATTGCTATAAATATACAAAAATACTTACACATAAATCTTAATCTCATAAGAAATATCATTCAAAGCTTCAAAATTTTGTTTACATTACTATTCCTGTTTCATAAACGTTAGCAAATTACCTACTTTTAACCTGTGGTTTTAACTATATTTTGCGTCAATTTAGAATAATATCAGGTCATTAGGAGTTCATTTGCAATGATCACTTGGTTTTGACGAGAACGTAAGTACTGATTGCGAAATATGCCATTAGGTTGTCTTGTTATTTCTGTAAGTATATGGGAATTCTGCGGAAAAGTTTTGGAAACAAGTAAAGTTTAGCTTTAGTTGTGCAACGTCCGTCGTTCAAAGTGTATGAGAAAAGAACCAAAAACAATTTGCAGATAAATCAAATAGAAAGGGTATTTTGTTCTTACCTACTGAATATAAAATAGGTAGGTACCTACCTACGCTTACTATTAGCACAGAATACATAATAGTAGCTAAACGCTACAGAACGGACACTCTCCGCCTCCCGCCAAAATTAAACTTACCTCACCCCCGCGCGATCAGACATAAAATGGGCCATATTTTTCTGCAAGGACGATACGCAACGAAGATTGACAACATTAATCAAATTGACTTAAAGTAATTTTATTATTTTGGATTTGTGATTATCGTTTTTCGTAGAAAATGGTTAGATATTGTGCTGTTTACGGATGTATTTCATCAGAAAAACGCGAATTTTTTTTACGCTAGTCACAAATGTGCCAACCATAAAGCGTTAACACACACATTTGCAGTCTCTACAGTGTGACTGTCAAAACGATCATTTTGTATGGAGTGTCCGGGGTGTGCTATTAGCATGGCTATTAGTATTTTAAGTAATTATAATCCAGATTCGCACACTTATTGTTTATTACGTAATCGTTCAGAAAAAATTTGTCAATTTCAACTGAATCGTAAACTATGGCTTAATTACGATAACACACACAATTCAAAATAGTATCTACCTTATAGCTCTTATTTTATACGAGAATTATTAAAAAATCGATAAAAGAAAAGCCCAAAGGTCCGAACAGGTCTGGTGACTTTTACGGACCTTCGTCACACCCACATTTCATAACTTTTTAATGTCATAAGTAACATGCTGACGACCGCGAATGTTAAATTAAAGAGAGAGTAACAATTGTTCTATCCTTTAATGCCCTTTTTTATCCATATATAGTTTGTTTTTGACCGACAGCGGTAAGAGGGTACAGTTTTTGAAGTGAAAATTCTTTAGTCGCGGAAATGTCAAGGTCGCGTCATGGTAAGACTGTCACGTCATGGATTAAGGCGGCGATTTTGATAGGTACCTTTGAATCTTGCCAAAGAAGTTTCACTTCTGATACGTATGCTCGGTACACACGTACTTTTTTATACCTATACTTATAGTATGTATTTTTTTTACCGACAGAGAGGCTAATATGTTTTCGTGTATTACACTTGCTACCTACAAATATTATATAATATGTTTTTTTCTTAGTACCACATGTTATACCGTTGACGAATAATAATGATTAGATTTTTATTTGAAGTTTCGTGACACTGACATATCAATAAGTTTTGTAAAAAAAAAGCGAGGCGCCGCATTTTTTGTTCTCGACTTGTTATTTGCTTCCTCAATTCAATTAATCATTTAACTACCGAAGAACATAGTACTATTAAATACACATATCTATTAACTATACCAATACCTATACCTAGATATAAAGCTAAAGAATGCGTATGTTTGTTTGCTTCATCGCGCTAATCTCAAGAACGGTTCAATTAGAAAAAAATATTTCAGTGTTAGATAGCTCATTTATCGAGAAAGGCTATAAGCTATGTATAATCATGTTAAGACCAATAGGAGTGAAGAAATAAAACCAACCTAAATAATTTCGTCATAGAGATACAACAAACCATCTTCAAATATAAACATGATTATTTTTCCGACCCAAATATCGACCAATAGAATTGCACCATTCGACGTCACGTGGTACAAGTTACAACCTACATGGTATTATACTGATAATTTTTTGAAAATTTTCTCTGGTAGTTGACGTCAAACTGACAGGTTGAATTATATAAGTGATAATTTATAGCATTAGTTATACTTTATTTATTACATGTATTTACATGCTAATTGTAGTTATGTGTATGTATGTTTAATTGTCAGTTGTCACTCTTAATAAATACAAACATCTAGTTACATTTTAAACAAATATTCTAATTTTTCTAATTGAAAAAAATATTATTTATCTTAAGTTTCATAAAAAATTCATTCAATACATTAATTTGAAATACACTGGTCATCAAAAAAATCGACCCACCTGCATTTTTACGGAAAATTGCGGTTTTCTCACAAACTAAAGAAAAAAATTGTTTGGAAACTGAACCGATTAATTAAACATGCATATTTACACGAATATAAACACATAAAATCATTAACATAATAAAAAAAAATGTCAATTTCGAATAAAGTTCAAAATCCTCAATTTTCAGCTTTTTCTTTATTTAATTTCAAATGCAGTTTATTTTGTAATCATGAAACTTATGATCACGTTTCCTTCGAATTTACACTCAGTACTTTCTCTTCTTTCTGGAATAATAGCCTGCGTTCACCATTTTAAAGAAATAATCAAGATTTTGATGGTCTCTTGAGGAATTCGTTATCATTCTTCCCTCATGGCGGTTTTCAGGTCTCCTATTGTTGTAGGGGCTGAATTACGAGCTCTAAGCTTTATTTTTTAATTGTCCCACATGTGCTCTGTAGGTTTCAAATCGAGACTTTTTGCTAACCAGAGTGTAACTCTAATGCGGACCTCTTCTAAATACTGGATCACGATTCGCTCTACGTGTTTCCGAGCATTATCATGCATAGACTCAAAGTTTTTGCAGATACAGCCGGCATATTACACCATATGATAGTCCAAAACCTCGGTAATGTATTGAACAGCATTTAATGAGCATCTTCTTATCGTCAAGCTCCGTGCGTCTTGTCAAAGAAATGCCATTCTAGAACTTTACAGAGCCTCCATCATAATCGACCGTTTCTCCTACCTAGCACTGAACAAATCGTTCATCTGGTCATCGCATGACATAAAGACGTCTATCAGCACCATATAAAGTCATTTGCATCTTGTCACTCAAAAGTACTGACTCCCATTGGCCTATAGTCCAGTTTACGTGATTTCGAGTCAATTGAAGTCTGGTTTGTCGATGAGCTGTGGCTGATTGTGGCCGTGTTTCTGGCTTGTGTGGTCTTAGGTTCTACTCCTTAAGTCTTCTTCTAACAGTTCTGTCATTTATACCCACCTCCTTATCTTCACGCAGGCGTCACTAGAGATCTACACCAGACAGATGTCGATTTTGTAGAGTTGATTTCATTATCTAGGGGTCGTCCCTTTGAGGTGCCGCCCTATTTCTTGCAGATCAATATTTTCATCGATACTGCCCAGTCTCTAGAAACCTTCGGTAAACTCATCGAACTGCAAAACAGCTCAGATTTTAGTTTTTAGCCACAGCAAGTTGACATAACCCCTGTTTTAGTAGAGCCACAGTTTGGGCCCCCTCAGCTACAGTAGTATCCATTATTTTGAGACAAAATTTATCAAAACTACAGCATCAATTATTAAACTTAACGTTATGAATAAGAGATCCCGAAAAAAGTCATTTTTGAAATGGGAACACGGGCATAATTTGTCCCGCCGTAAACCGTCAAATCAACACTGTATAGTATTTCTGTATAAAAATTTTTAAGAATCATTAAGTGCAGTAAAATTTACGACAAACATAATGATTAGCATGTTATCAGACCCTTACAACAAAATACAACAATATAAGACGACTTATTTGTGAAATAATCGATAAATAGCAAACATAGTGTAGGTGGGTCGATTTTTTTGATGACCAGTGTATTTACAAATTCACGGAACTCGGAAAATAACCAGCCATCAAAACAAATTAGTTTTTGTTGATTATAAACGAAGTGTTGAAAAAAACATTCGTAAATCTTGACTTGCTTGGATAATGATTCTGTGGGCTTCTTATAAACATCATAAGAGAACCGGTAGAAATATTAAGCCTTTGTTTTTATTGGTATGGTGATTGCAGTTTAGGCTGCGTTTAGGATTTATTTTTAACCGTCTTCAAAAATGAGGAGGTTCTCAATTCGACCGTAAGTATATATATTTTTTTTGGTGTGTTTGCGGATAACTGCGTCGTTTATGAACCGATTTTTTGGTTTTGTCTTTCTAGGGATATTCGAGTTATCTTTATCGAGTTAGGGATATTATCTTATCTAGTAGGTATGTCAGTTTTAATATATATATACATTTGTATAATCAGGGTATAGATGGAAAATGAAAAAAATTGTATGGAAAACGTGGCGTCATATGAAATATATTTCCTCCACACCCTTCAAGGAGACATGTGACTTCACTCGGTGTTGTTTTCATTTACCTGTAAAATGGACGATCTGTGTCAAACCTGAATGGAGCCTTGTACTCACGAACTTTAAAGCAATCCAAAAATAAATTAGGATTATTATATTTGACGTTATCTTTCTCCAAAACACAAAATACATTTCTTCAATAGCAAGGCTGAAAACTTTCGATTTCCTCGCGCTCTCTGACCTTCTAACAGAGAATTTTCAAAACGGTAAGACAGCGAAACTAAAAGTCACGCTGCCTTGACATCACTGAGAAAAACATATTTAATTATACATTACTGAGGAGTTAAGAGTTTTCCGTAGTCGGGTGAGGCGGGTTAAGGTGCCAGCAATTAGCAAAGCCTTGAGATATGGATAAAAACTTTACTAGCATATTATACTATGTTACTAGTTTTACTTTTGTATTTGAGACAATGGGATTGGTATTGATTTACGTGTTGTGGGTCTAGTGGGTTGTAGAAAGATCTAGAAGTAACTTCGAGTAGAGTAAAGACTTCTGCAAATATGAAACAACAAAACGCAGTAGTAACGTTGATTCATTTGATAATGGTGGTGAAGCTCCACCTCATTAAATAAAGCAGCATGATTAATTTAATTTATACGCCTTTATTTGGCATAAAAAATAATTTACTACTACGTATTAGCGCCTGTGTATCTATACCTGTGTCGGTATTAAAAACATACCTACAGGCGAGGGCCATTGCGCAAAGCCAATCTGGGCCAGGGCTGCCGCAAGCAAAAGAAGACACACGCGCGCGCTATTTGTTCGATCTTCAACTTTCTCGATAATTGCAAGATGGACACAAAACAAAAAAGCAAAAAGATACTGTGCAGTATTTAATTGTTTAAATACAGTTCGTGAACGAAATTTAACGTTTTTTAGTTGCCTAAAGACGCTGACAGGTAAAATATACTTTGATTAGATAACATTATGTTCCTATTTGATCAAAATCGGTTAATAAACATTCACATAAGAATTTTGATGTTTCTTTCGAAACAAAAACAGTTCCAGATATTTTTCACATACATAAGCAACCCTAGTCCGCATCTCTTTCATTATGTACTTATAACCACATATAACTTATGATAAACCGTTGTCCCGTGAATTAAGGCCTATATTCCCTAAAAAGAATTGGTAGGTATGTAAATGAACACGTGCTTCCACTGGAACGCGAGCTAAATTAAATCATATTGTTTATAAGATTGAGTACATATTCATTTGAAAACCATTGCGAAGAAAAGCTTCTGTAGCTAGGCTACTAGTTATTATTCTGTGGTATTAGTAAAGTAAGCGAGTACGTAGTAACTACGTAGTAGATTTAAGATTTAGAAAGATCTAGAAGGAGATTATGAGATAAATTTAAAAAAAAAAACCGTGATTGATTTCTTTTCTTTCTTCAGTGTTAATATGTTGGTGGTGGAGCTCTTAAAATTTTGGCAAATGACGACATATCAAATACTTAATAAATATTTTTTTAATATAACAGACTGCATAGTCGTTTAGATAGAAATAATCATAATCTAAGGTCTCTACGCAAGCTATGACGTTAACCAAAGGTTAACTATATACAGATGATCGTAAGTTATTCATAAGCTGAACAAGTATAAATACTATAATTATTATAATAAAAATATCACCGTAGAAACTCAATACTTGAACATAAAATTTTACGGCCCAATGCAATATTCTAGAATAGTAGATACCTATCTGAAACACTACCGCAACAGATTCTCCTAGTTTAACATCGTCGACTTATTTATTATCTGTTGAAATATTTTGATAGTTACATATTCTATACCTATTTGTGTTACAAATTCAATTTACGAGATACAACATAAATTTTATAAGTACTGGCGTTAATTAACCAAACTACTGGGACGGTATTAGAAATATTCGTCGCTAATTTATGTGAGAAATATTATAATAATTTATGACTTTTTACTTTCTCTCCACTAAATATCTAATATCGAACATGGAATTTCTGTGACATAAATGGTAATGTCTCGCCTAGACAAGTAGATAAATGTAATAGATCAAAATAATTTTGTATTATACTAGCGGTCCGCCCCGGCTTCGCCCGTGGTACTTACATGTTTACGTTTTTTTTCATAAGAACCGTCCTCGTACTTCAAGGAATAGATTCCGCAGCGCACGCGATGACAGAATTTTTATTAAGGAATTTTTTACACCTTGGGTTACATTATTGCATTTTTGGTAAGGATCTCTATTTTTTTTGAAAGCCTATGTTGCTCAGTGAAGATGCAGCTTTCTAATGGTGAAAGAATTTTTGAAATCGGTCCAGTAGTTTATGCGTGAAAACCATACATACATACGACGACGCGGTTGGCGCAGTGGTAAAGTAACTGCCTACTGAGCCGACGGTCCCGGGTTCGATCCCCGGTCAGGGCAAATATTTGTGTGATGAACTCAATTATTTGTTCTTGGGTCTGGGTGTTATTATCTATATATGTATTTATTAAATATTATATTTATCGTCGCCTAGTACCCACAACACAAGCCTTAATTGAGCTTACTAGTCCGTTTTCTTATGGGAAAAGGTATACATTTTTGAGTAAAGCAATGCCATTTGGTACGAATGTTGTACTCGTCCACCTAAGCCCAAATCGCCTGGTAGCCAGTGTCTACTCCCCGGCAGAAGGGAGGGAGGGGGGGTTATAGAACAGAGCGCCCGGCGCTCGGAAAAAAAATTCTGGCGGATTCATTTGGCCCTTTGAGTCGAGTTTGGTGTCGTTATCAGGTAACTAGATGATGCCCGATTCATTCCCCATACCAGTTTTTTAGGGTTCCATAGCAAAATATGTCACAATCTTTAAAATAATAAACTTTTGGCAGTGGCAAAATCCAAACAAACCAGTATATCTTTATATTTTTGTATGAAACTTGGTTTATAAAAAAATACTGTCTGAAAGGAAATTTCATGCAGATTATAAAAACATTAACATGTAACATA
>CAJQZN010026976.1:0-15144 GCA_907164685.1 Colias eurytheme
TACCTTACCTACCTCCAACTGTCAGATAAGTATTGTTTAGTAATTTAGGGCTGATTTTTCAATCGTTGGTTAAAACTTATTCATTGAATAACGTATTAAGCTACCATTTCAAAAATGTATTCTAAGTGTCCGTATATGACAGTTTACAGGTGACATTTTAAAATGTTCGTGTAATACTTTATTGGTCGGATAAGTTTTAACCAAGGATTGAAAAAACGGCCCTTAATGTAACATTTTGAAATTTATGCCCCTGAAATTTTACATTGTAATTTAAATTGCTCCGCTTTCTGTAGGCTTTCTTCGTTATGTCATCTTAAATTACAGTGTTCTATTATTATTTATCTGTCATAATGACATTTCACGCATATAGGCTAAATTATAGTCCAACTGGGTTTATTTTATATTGCAATGTAATAATAACTCGGGCCCCGGAATCACAGACAAATAGAAAATCTGTTGTGTCGTGGACCGATCGGGCCGTTCGGGGCTCAATGGGTTAATATCAATCTACAGGTAGGGACGACATCTTATCTTGGACATTTTTGTAATATGATTTGAACTTATTAGATTTTTATGAAGATAATATTATAATGTACCAACTAATTAGTTATATAATTCAATACTTCATTGCATGACATTGTACAAAGTAAATTAATTTTTTATGTTCCTCTTAGTATATACTTAATACTGATGATGTGATATAATAAAAGAGATATTAATTAATTTAACTATTATATTTACACAGCTCATAAAATATTTACAAAAATAAATTGAGGTAGTTAAACCACAAAATCTTTATGTATTTTTTTTCTTCATTTTGTGTTAATTTTGTTCTAAAAAATTTATCTATTCCTAGTCACTGCATTTTTTTATCAATTTTTAATCATTTAATGTACTATAAAATCAAGTAAACATATTTTTCTAATTTGAATAATTAATAATTTATCATTAATAATTTAATAAATAAATAATTGCAATATCAAATTTTGAAATAAATTGTTCTATAATCAGTTTCGTTGATTTATTAAATACTCTGTATAATTAAATCACAAAAGGCAATCACTTAAGTTTGTATGTATAGAAATATATTTTTTTTTCACTTTTCAGTAATTGTTACTGAAAATGTTGTCATTTTCTTTAAAAGATTATCGAATAAAAGTGATAGTCTATCACATAGGGATCTTATCACCATAGATGTGGTATGTGTGCTGTAACACAGCTTAGCACATCTCTAGTGGTAAATCACCCTAATTGTGATTTATCGTCTACGTCACTCTACATCTTTTATAACAATGGTCTCACAAAAATATTTTTTTTCAGAGCAGCCAGCATAAATTCATAATGAGAAATCAATTATTATTATTTGTGAGTATTTCTCTATCGAGACTAAGTCCCCTCAGTTATACCACCAGCCTCTTCTATTTATTTCTCATGAATTTTTTTATTTCTTCTCGTTTGCAAGCGCGTGTCCTAAAGATGCAGTAGCGACTGTCGGATTAGCTGCATTCACTATTTTTTCTAATAATGCCTTTGTTTGCATCTGAAAAATAAGATTATTAATGAGTATTTTGAACAATATTTATCCAATTTTATACTGGATACTTTTAAGAACTAAAAGAAATAGTAAATAAATATGCTATTGGATGAAATGGTTCTCTCTCGTTATTTTTTTGGGAGCTTAAAAGGATAAGTTTGTTACAATTTTTACAGGTAACTTCACTATAATATTTGTAGCTACAGCTACTGTATGAGAAATGAATTAAAAATAGACAAAAACAATCAATAGTTGGATTATCTATAATTTAAAACTTTTAACTCAATCAAAGCAGACCTTTTTGAGTTATTATACTATACAGTTATACACCCTAGATAATAATGGCGATTTAATACTTACTTCATTAGTCTTCCCTTGAGCATTGGATCGAACCCTGTCCAACTCTTCAGCTAACATCATAGACCTTTCCTGTGTCCTTCTACGATGAATGACATAGGATTGTCTGTAAAAGAAATTTAGAGATTAAAGCAAAGTCCCTGTTCCTCTCTGTTCGTCTCTTTTATATGTTTAAAATGCAACAGATTTTGAAGAGGTTTTTATTAATAGATAGAATGATTCAAAAGGAAGGTTTTTAGTTGTATAATTTGGTATGTTTTAGATAAAGCGGGCGAAGCTGCAAGCGGAAAGATAGTTAGTTTCTAGATCTATGACAATTTTAAAACAAATTTCATTATTACAAATTTCTAGTAATATTGCATTACATAATTAACACAAGTGTGGGCAAATTTATTCGAACAAATTGAACCAATTGACCAAGAAGTAAGAATTAAAATAAATAATACAAAAAATTATGATGAATGAGGCAAACTAAAAGTCCAAAACAAACTAGAAACCATACCTTATGATAAAAACTTGAAATAGTGTCCCGACTAAAGCCACACTAAAACAAAGTAGTATTATTGCAATATTTGGCAGTTTCTTGAGGCCTTTCACTCCATAGTAGTCTGTGTTTGTGTTCTTGGACTGCTTCGGTGGATCATAAAATGGATTCTTTCCATAACTAAAAAATTATACAATTGTTAAGCTCTCAATAATATGAATTCATATATATGTATAATCGCATATCATTTCAAGTCCTATTCATACATAACAATTGTAGAGTTTATTCAATAAAAATCAAATTCTATTACATAACGTATGAAACTACTACCTTATTACTTACGTATATGTATATGGATTATGTGTTTTATACACATAAGAAGCACTCTGTGCCCCAACATTCATCACATGGTCGTAATGCGCTCTGCTGCTCGGCTTGCTCAGGGTATTGTATGCGTCTACGATTTGTACAAACTTGTCTTGCGCCCTAACATCTTTGTTTTTATCTGGATGATACTGAAATAGGAATTAGATGACTATTAAATTAATATTAAGAATGGTGGTTCACCTAACCCTATTCATCACTACATAGTATAAAACAAAGTAGCTTTCTCTGTCCCTATATCCCTATGTGCCTATGTATGCTTAAATCTTTAAAACTACGCAACGGATTTTGATGCGGTTTTTTTCAATAGATAGAGTGATTCAAGAGGAAGGTTTTAGTTTATAATTTATTATGTTTTAGACAAAGCGGGCGAAGCCGCGGGCGGAAAGCTAGTCTATAATATTAGTAGTATGAGAAGTAAGCAACTGATCACTAGATAGATCAGATGGATAACTCATTGGTAGTGATAAATCACTAGATAGATTAATGTATGAGTTACAAGCTGGGTGTGGTCTTCCATTTAATAGTCTATAAATGCAAATAAAACAAACCAAAATATGTATATCAATGAAACAAAAATTTCTCTTGAAAACCAGTTATATAAACAATAAAATGTGCTTAAACTGAATGATTGATTCACCCTCAGATTATTCTTTTTTTAGTCATGTAAATATAGCATGCATTTCATTAAGTTATTCAACGGTCTTTGTCTAACAGTAATAGGTCAACAATCCCCAAGGGTCAGATGAAAGTGAAGCTGCTTTTTTTTTAATTTAAAACTAGTTTTATTTTGAAACAAACCACATAAAATGAAGTGCTTACCTCTTTGCTCATTTGTATGAATGCATCTTTTATTTCTTTATCTGTACAGTTCTTCTTTAAATTAAGGACTTCGTAATGGGACTTCCTATTTTTACTAAAATGAAAGCGAAATTATGATAGGTACCTTGTTTCATATTATATTGAAATAAAAATTATGTTATAATTTCAAACCTGTATAATCGAATAAAAGAACATATTGAATGAAAGTTATTATTGCGTTTTAAAAAATACATAACGATTTTGTAAATCCTAAATGTAAAATGAATTAAAACATATTTGTTGTTATTTGGCAATTTCCATTTTTTAAAGGCAATTGACAAACTTTCAATGTCATCAGTCATGTGTCAATGTCAATAGACAGATTATATATTTTTAGAAGAAACAGACGGTAAAAAATCTTTAGTCGCAAATAAAGTTTAAGAACGCGTCCTGAAATCCAACAACAAAAATTACCTACTAAGTTATATCACCCTGCACAGACAGATAGGTTAAATAAAAATAAGGTATATGATTAATCATTGTATAACAGACGCAATTTTTACCTAATCCATGCGCAGCAATCCCCTCATCATTTCACTTAGCGCCTCGCTATCTACATGCTGGTAATATTACCAGCATAAGGATATCCTTAAGATCCTAATTAAGTGCATAAATAATAGTTATCTAAATACGCGGGAAAAATAAACTTATTAGCAGGGTGTATTATTCACGAAAAAATTACAAATAACACAAAAATTACGTACATCCCCGCCACCTAAGCCGCCACCACAGCTAGACAGCTAGCCCACAAGCCCACAACGTCAAGCCGACGGCTGCAATTATTAATTTCATAAAAAAAGAATTACTTTTTTTTCATCAGATTTGTAGGATTTAGCAGTGAGATCTTGTAGGTACGTATAGGTAACGAGGGGAGCCGGGCGATGGAGCGGGGATTTAGTCCATCGTCCGGAGAGATGTGGTGGCGTGAGACGTGTTCCGCTCACGCCGCCCCATGAGGTTAGAGCTGGTTGGCTCACAATTTGTTTTGGCCCGGCGTCGGGCAGCCGCTGACGGGGTCACGGAAGAATTCTACCATACCCGTGGCCCCGTCGTTGATGCGGCTTGACGGAACACAGTGGGGTTTTGGTCGGTAGGAATCCGACATAACCCACGGCCCCTTCCCCGGAGGCCGCGGGTATCTATGCAAGATTTCCCCACTTAAAAAAAAAAAAAAAAAGGTACGTATAGGTAATTTAAGAAATACACGCAGTGAAGTTTAATAATTATTATTAAACGCTTAAATGTTTTTAATTGACTAACTAAATAAACCTGTAAATTTACCTTCGAAATAAGATTGGTTAGCTATGAATATTGTATATATTTCGATATAATGACAATTTTAAATAACATATACACATTATATTATATCTATTATCTATCGAAGAATAAACATTTATATTAAAATTACGATTCTTAATGTTTAGTAAAATCGAAGCTTAGAACCTGCAAAGTGCAAATTTTATCTTTTATATTTCAAGAAGACATATTGATCAATAAGATACCTACTTACTTATTAATTATTATATTTCTGTGTTAAGTTAATTTTTTGTGAAATATGCGTAAAAAATGGTGTGTAAATATTTTTATTTAGGATAGGTAGGTAGTTAACTAATATTATATACAAACGTACAAACGGGTTGAATAATAACAACTATAACAACATTGAATTTATAGAAACGACGAAATAGATTGCAGCGTTTGTATTTATTTGCTCAGCTATCTAAAAGTTTAGCTTTTTAGGCTTATGATATTTATATTTTATTTCTTTCAGATGCCCTAATAAAGTAACTACCTACCTACGTATTTATTTATTGCGCGGAAAGTTTAAAACGTTGTATAAAAAAATCTAAGTTCATAATTAATTTAAAATTCAAATATCCCGCATTCTAAAGTTGCAAAGTTAAGGTTTTTCAGTTTACTTTATTAGCTAATTGCACTGAAGTTTGAAGCTTGAGCGAATGAAAGCTGTGTGCAGCGTTGAGCCGATGAGCGCAGTGCGAGCGGCCGCGGCGCGGCGCGATCCACTACGTTGAGCGCAGTGCGTAGTGTTGAGTGCGCAGTGCGCAGTGCGCACGAAATTCAGTTTTCGCGCGGTAAACTGCGCGAGTAGACGTACGGTCATGCGAGAGTCGGCTAACAGGATGGCCGAACTCGAATTCGAGGCGCCGCTTGCCCAAATCGAAGATGCTGACGATTGTCTCTCCACTGCGGACTTTCCGCAGAAAACTATCAACGGCAATGACATAAAATTCAATAACATCAACAACCTAAAAAGTGAAATAGTCAAAAAGAAAATTGACTCCAACAAAATAAACGATAATGACGAACCGAAACCGGTGAAGTGTAAACAGGATAATATGCAAAATGGTGAGGGAGATAATTTTACGGAGACTTTCTCCGGCTCACTGGAGGATCTGGTGAACACGTTCGACGAGAAGATCACCAAGTGCTTCGGCAACTACGAGGAAAGCGTGGAGAAGCTGGCGCCGGTGCAAGTTCGTTCGCAGGAAGAAATTATGAACGAGTGCCAGTGAGTATTTGTTATCAGTTAATTAGTGAATTGTCTTATAGTGATATCATCGGTTTAGTCATATTTGTAAACAATAAGCAGAAATTTTGTTCTTTGAACTATAAGGATAAATTCGGGGAATGGTAATGGAATAAATTACATAAAATTGTGTTATAAACAAAAAGGGCGGCTCTGCGCATGGCTGTAGTGGTTGCGGGATCGATCGATGTTTTACTTGGGGGTAACCAAGGGGTGCGTTGGGGTGGCATGACGCATCGTCACTCCCTGAGGGTTGTCAACTTTACTATTTTATCCCCAAATTAAAAGACCCCTCTAATGTTATATTTAATTAGAGAAACTATGCCAATGCAAATGCTGTAAACATTTTTGTCGTATGATAATACGACACGATACGCCTACCCTTTCGATTATTGGATGAATGAATTAAATTATTGTTTTATCAAACCCCTTTGTGTAGATAACAACAAAATATATACAAGACCAATAAAACCAATTAAATAAAAGACTTGATAAAATAAATTTCTTTATCGTGAAATTCAATCATCCGTCCGTCACCATTTAAAGTTTCACCCATGGAAAAGTTATTTAAATTTTAAATAGCACCCTGCACCAGTAAACATAGATTCACAGAATAAATAAAAAGTAAATTGAAAGCCCTACATTGTTCCCATTTCGAGTTCAACGAAATGTCGACCAGACGCCAATCGCAATCTCGCGACAACGAATCCCACCCAATTACCCATATTAGTTTCACAGTTATTACTACGTGATACTAATAAGTACGAATTAATTATGACTATATAGTACTTTTTTAATTCGGTTGTAGGTACGAAATTGAGTTTTATTTTAGGATCATTCGAATGGATGGAGCAATTTATATTCTTGGACTTGAAGTATTATTTTAACCGACTTTTCCAAAATAAGATTCTTGGTAGGTATATTTTATTTTAGTGAATGTTATTTCCTGCTGTAAAAATAATAGGTAAATAATGAAAAGTATTTTTTTTTTCATATTTACGATATAATGATATTTGACCGACTAGGTAGGTACCTAGCTACATAAATTAAAAAATAAACAAATAGGTACTTTGTTATTAAAAGACTATTTTCATGAGCACATTAATTAAGGACCTAGGTAGGTAGATGAATTATATAGTACCTATACCCACCTGTTTCATGAACATATTTTGCTTTCATGAACAACGTTTTATTTTCATAAAATCCAGCATCCATAAAAGTTTCTCTCGCAATTAATAGACTCGATGACATTCAGAGACAAGAATCTCACAACCACAGATTAAATATCTATATTTTCTAGACAAGTAGGTACATAGGTCTATACTGTATGCACAGAACAATATACATTTCTCTCGACTTTCCTTCAAGTAACAATCAAGCTCGTTTTTCACATAGAAGTGAGCTCAAACACAATTGTCTAGCTCTCACCGTCTGCCCATTGTTTTACCGAGATAAAGAAAAAAGAAATATCTTTTTTGTAAGTTCCACTATTAGTACCTATACTACAACACTGAAGTACGCTTACTACGCTAACTACATATGTAATATGTAGATTTGTATTAATGGACCTTACATTGTCTTTTCAACATAGTAAGTTTATTCAAAGTGGGTTGATTTGGAAATTAACAATATAATTATAATGAGAATTAAAATATTTTACCTACATTTAAGAACGTATTCCTTTTTTATATACTTATATAATATTCTTTCAAATAAAATAAATTAGCCATATTATGATAACGTAAACCGAAACATATCTATAATATCTTAATACTTAAATAATAAATAATAAATAAATAAAATAAAATTCATTTAATTCAGGCCACATAGCCCATAAAGTGTTAGTAAAATCTTATCCTAGTGTTAGTATTACAATTACCTATTACCTACATACATTTATTACTACAGTTTGATTTACAAATCCAATGCTTACTGATGATATTATCCGAATAATTTAACACCTTTAACACAATATTTGAATGTTTACGTATACGATCTCTAATAGAAAAAATCTTTTTTCTCATAATTGCATAAAAGTCATTTACTCTATATAATGCAAACATCAAGGAAGCACTACAGTAACGCGGCAGGCCCATAAACATCCTAAAGGCATTGTTATATATAACTTATTGACGAAGTTCACAATTTTTATCTCCAATTAATGCGAACGGAACCTAGAAGGGTGCACTATGCGTGTATTATCCAGCTTTTCAGATTCCATTTACAATAACAACTACCTATTTTAAAATATTATATAAACAAAAGTTTATTCTTTCGTGTCAAAATGAATATTTTGGAAGCTATCCAACGACCTACTTGCCCAAATGTCGGGGAAACCAATAAATCGAATTCGCGAACAGATGAGGGATGCATCCTGCTCCATTCATACCTTTAAACGAGTAATTAACCTATATTACAAAAATAAACTCTAAATAACATCTTTATATCATTTTTATGAGTCGTACAATATTATTGTGAACTGTCCCACTTCGCGATCTCAGTTATTTTTATTGCATAATTCGTAACAATAGGTGTTTACACATTTTATTTGTTATTATTTTGTTACTCACTACACGAATTGTTATATTTAAGACATTGACCACAGTCTGCATAATTATATTTAAACATTGTAATTTATTTGCACATTTACCTCCATACTAAGTAATACTACTAGTATTGTATAGTATTATATTATCTGTGGTAATTCGTCTTAAATATTTGCTTGTAAAATAAACACAAAGAAATAAGGCTTAATTCTCTACCAACCCTTGCATTAAAGGTAGCAACTGATCCTCAAACAACAGGTGCACGCATTGATTTCCCGTGATTCGAACACATGTTAGCAGATGTCTGACCAGCTTGTGTCCGACACACCTTGCCGAATATCGGATCATATTGCAAATTATAACAATTGTATGTACGTATACATACTACCACTGCCCTGCGGCATAGCTTGATGGTATATCCTATTTTCCTATTAATATTATAAATGTGAAAGTTTGTAAGTATGGATGTATGGATGTTTGTTACTCTTTCACGCAAAAACTACTGAACCGATTACAATGAATTTTAGCACACATATAGAGGGTAACTTGGATTAACACATAGGATAGGTTTTATCCCGGAAATCCCACGGGAACGGGAACTATGCGGGTTTATCTTTGAAAATGCGGGCGAAGCCGCGGGCGGAAAGCTAGTAGTCTATACTTTGTATAGACTACTAGCTTATACGTTGACCCGACCTGTTAGTAATACTCATGCAAAATTTGAAGTAAATCCATGCAGTTCTTTTTGAGTTTAGCCCGGACATCCATAGAGACAAACACACATACATTTTTAAATTTCATTATATGTATAGATTACCAGATAATTGGTTAGTTCCATTCATATTCATGCGATCGATAAGCATATCCGCTTCCAAATGCAACATCCGAAAATTAAATCAATTGAAACAATGAATCATGTTTATAATTTACTGCCTAATTTGAACGTGGCGAACAAATTATTATGTATCTGCTATTAGCTTGAAATTATATTCATTATTTCATTATCAAAAGTTATGACACTAATATCATAAATATTGGATTCACGTATTACATTTTCCTTCACGATTTATCAACTTATTTCAATAACATTCCAAATATTACCAGTTCGTCGTTATTACTGAATATACAAGCTCAAAATCAAAATGCAACAAGCGCAATGAACCGCGTTACGATATTCAGAACTTTCTACAAAAAAATATGAAATATAAACGAGATCGTATACATTCTCCGTTCTATTTAGTATTCATGGGGCTTTTTGCATTATCATCGAGACGAGCGTGGCACACGACTCACGTCCGTCATCGTGCACCCCATTTTGAATACTAAACATCTTTATCATTTATTAAAAAAACAACCATAAACAAAACAAAACTCCAGCAAAATGGTTATAGTTTAAATCATGGTCTGGATATAACTTCTATTCCGTTTAAATCATTGCCAGTTGTCAACTCATGCTGGGGTAATTATACCATTTAAAACAGAACTGGTATAAATGTTCTACGAGTGCATTTATCTTGATATTTTATTTTATTGTCAATGCAATTAAAATGGAACCAGTATCATCTATCACAAATAGGATACCAATACGAGATAAGAATACGTGGTCATTATAAAAAATATCAAAAAAGTCGTACAAGTTTCCCATGCAGCATATTTAAGTACAAAAAAAATCAGTTTAGTGCAAAATTCAATACGACCCATATTAGTATGTAAAGCAGTCATTAAGCTCATATAGTTCAGCCAACGATGAAAATATTTCACCCACATTCTTGTAAGGCGACACGTCAGCTTATTACCCACATCACCACCCCAGACCAAACGCAAACACGCTCAAGAATGCAGTCGAGGATTTCATCCGACACAAATGCTATATTTTGTTAGCAGTTAACACATTGCGTGTATAACCTGTGACCTTAGCTGTAACCAAACAGATTTCGTAACGCTTCTCGGTTTCCAAGCAGTAAATATATTGATATACTTGCGCTTGCGTGCTGGTACCAATAATTACCGCTTAATTGGACTGGCCTTCCTGAATATGACCACTTTCTAAAACATTGGAGTATAATTTCGCTTGTTTATTGAAAAGTGAAATTGTATCGTGAACTTGACGGACCAATACCAAAATGCAATATAGTGAATATTCCAACGTATCGAATAACTATAACTTGAATATAATTGAAAAATAAAAGAGCAGTGTTATTTTTCAGTTTATGTTCTATATCTGTGATTATCTAACACCAACAATTTTTTACTAGAAGTTAGAACCCTTTCATTATTTACACAATGTTACTAAATCGAATTGGCACTCTTCCCAACAGCTTTTAAATGAAGACAACCTAAACTCCAATAAGTTTGAGAAGATTAAATATAGCGTTATCGTTCGTGTATTGTTGAGAATTATTGGTGTTTTGATCCATCAATTAAAACTTCAGTAGATAAGAATACTTGACTATTTTCACCTACGCACTATTACTTCATTTTGCCATATGCAAATACGTTGCATAAATCCAAATGAATACACTACCATTCAACTAAAGAGACAATTGCGAGTTCTTTCCTGGACCAAACTTCAATTTTACAATTTCTATATTTACCTTTGTCCATATTTTTATCCACCAAGACTAGACCTGTTTACGTAAACCTAGCCGATTTTAAATAACCATATATTTACCCAATAAACTACAATAACAAGTAAAGTCATGAAAAAGAACGATGTCTTATCGTTTAATCCTATTAGGATACATGCTAAAGATTTTATGTGCTCAGGCTTCAGACTTACGACCATTGATTAGTTATGGTTGCTTGATTATGCAAAAACTAATCAGCTGATTGTTGGTTGGCCCATAGTAATCTTATAATGTATCTGACATTATGGCTTGTTCCAACATAAAGGCTATTTTTTGTCCGAGTACCTACCACACAAGCTAAGCCGCGGGGCGTATAAAAATATGGAGCTCCATTTCAATCATTTAAATTGCAAAATAAAACCAAGCTGCAGTTTTATCAACAATCCGCAGCGGATGCCCTAGATACAGTGAACACAAATTATCAGAGACCTGCAGCTTGTAATTTACATATTTGCATTTTAAGTAAACGCTCAGTATTTTTTCTTCCGCATACCTAGGTATCTGTGCAGACCGTTTTAAAATTCCGTACCGTTACATTTGACTAATTTTAAAAATTGTTTCCATTATTTAAATTGGAATACGAGCGAATACTGGAATGAGAAAATGTACTTACATAATAATTTGTAGATTAAAAAAGTCTATTCTGGTACTTCAATGTGATTTGACCCGATCTTAAATACCGCATCTTAAGGAAGCGTAATATCTTGAAGTCATTCGATATGATCGGCTTCCCTCTTCAATGTAATATCGAATACAATCGAATAAGGAGTTCATATCCTTATATCACCTACGCATGCGGGTCGGGGTGAACAACCTCTATTTCGCGAAGACTTGCCCGCATACAAGATAATTGTACCCGCAATATCACAAACATGGCAACTAAGTACAAGTTTCCCGGAATTCCAAAACCAGTTGCCAGCCCGTAAAAAAAATTTATGGTGTAAATCCTGTCATTAGAAAGCGGGTGTTAATTGTTAAGTTATAGGTGGCCCTAAAATTACGTAACGTTAAATCGAAGAACCTTTAGTATAGGCATAGTCATTAATTTTATGAAGAAATATAAGAGGTATAAGCGGAGGTCGTTTCGATTCCATTCGATATGATAAGATCGAAGATTTAAGGGCATCGTAATATTCAAAGTAAAGAATCATGTATCAATCATAATGTATACAGGTACTTTCTTTGTACGGCACTTTTATTTCGGCTCTAAAACTTTCAAAGAAACACAATACACTTCTGTTTTAAGTTTTAACTTACACAGCAGACAAAGAACCATAAAACACCATTAAATTTTATTCGTAAACTTCAAACGTTTCTTTAATTGGAATTCTGGATCTTACGACAACATATTGAAAATTACATTCATCGTAAAGTTTTATAAATCTAAAAAACACAGTGATTGAACTTAATTTATAATCAAATTTAAATTCAGGTACAGCTACTACATATCAAAGGTACTGTCCCAAAACGTTCTACGTAGGTAGAATTTGACCGGTGCTTTATCGATGAACGAAACTTGTAAAGATTACTTCCATTACTTTATCTACCACGAAGAGGCATTAATGCATCTTAAACGATGAAAGTGCGTGGGTGAATAACACGAGGTTGTTTGTATTTAACGATTATTCGATTGAGTGACCGCGATAATCGAATCGGGAGACAAAAGCGTGATGCTTTGTTCCAATAAATTGTCTTGGCCCTTATTGTAACTGAAGTTCTATTATTGAGATAACATTTGGGTACCGTTATTCTGTTATGAAAGAATAATGTAACGATTAAATATAATTGGATTCTATTGTAAACGTAATTTTGAAATAATATCTTTGGGACTTGGGTTCGATTGAGCCATTGTTGAGCTCAGAGATTTTTAAATATGTTTGATTATTAAGAAAGTATTTGAATGTCCTTATAGTCGCTGTTGCTTATGTATACCTAAAGTAGATTCTGGTTCGCTATCAGGTAACGCACTCTTGTTCCAATTTGATAAATCTTATATACCTAGATCAAGAGATACGTGCGAATATTGCAAATGCATTTGTCACGTTCGTAAAAATCACTGATTAGGTGAAAGTAATTTCATTTTCTCCAATTTCTAACAAGGTAAAAATACATCAATCTATTCTAAGGTGCGGTTTGCAATTGCACGGTCGAGTAAGCCATTGTAACGACAGCTTTTAGTAATGGTTTCATTTTGAATACAATTCACTGGCCATTCAATAGAGCCTGATGAGCACATAATGGATTGTTTTAGGGTGACATTTGAATGGTGGATACACGCTTTTAACTCCAATTATGACTCAATCATTTGACTAACAAGTGAACGCCTAAACAAAAAGGTTTCAAATGGTAGATAATATCATTTCACCAATATTTTTTTCTTTCTTCATGGCAAGATACGTATGAACTTTTTGTTATTTGTGTATAATGTACATCATAGAACACATAATACAGAACATTGTTAAGAATTTAAAACCTTCAGAAAAATATTCGAGTTAATATAGTTAGTTCACATATTGAGATTTAATACAGTAAAAATTCACTAAGATAAAGGGAAAATAAATACATTTCTGCAATCATTTGATTGTAGGTTATCGCTTTAATCTGGCAGCAATTGTGACCTAAAGCAATACCATATATTTCATAAAGTTCATAGACTTTACCATATTCGTAAAGACAAATTAGAAGTTAAATAGACTTTAGTGGTGACAAACTACTTTCCGAAAAGGGTATGAGACCCAAATATTTCTATACAATTAGTCTGTGATACAATGTATATGGGCTTCACTTGGTAGGCTATTTGAATAAACTTCACACTATATTTAGCATTTTGTTTTGCACTACGTAATACTATTATCAAGGCAGACCTGACGTGTGACACATCGTGGCCATATGTCGCGGTTTCCTTGAATTTACCCACATACAAACAACATCGAACATCGAAGCATACAACCAACATATTTTATAACCTCCGCTAAGAATCCCTTTGTATACATAAGAATAGACACTTTAGAATTATGATGGTCGCGCATAAATATTTTATTAGTCGATTTATTGTCTAATTTTAGTCCCAATCTCTTGTTATTTCAAGTCCAATAAAATAATATGCATTGTTATCATAAATTTAAACTATCACTTGTATAATAGGCACGCATCTCAACTACGTCCCTAATATATTTCAATGAATTTCACATTGAGAGTGACGAGGCAAAATGCAAGATGGAAGAATCACTGCAATTGGCTTGATGTGTACTGCGGACGGATCCGAGTTTAACGATTGACGTTTTTCAATCATGATAAATGATTATGACCCATATTACTACTAACTAGGTCTTTATATTCTGGTTATTTTTTAACATGATTACGCATTTTGCTCGTCTTTTACCAAACTTTTTTATTTAACATTTTCTTGTCTGTTTTACACTGTGTATATAAACATATATGTATATGCCAACCAAACTACTGAATTTGTCACAGTTTGGTAGTGCCTAAATCTAAAATTTAAAACTTATTTTGCAAAAATAAAGCCCAAAATGCAAGGTGGCTAAGGTGGTCTTACCTGCGCATTTCGGATATGATGCCCATAAAAATATTGTTACAATACAGGAAAACACAAATACCGCGTGTTATGTTTAAAACATATTTCCTTAAACCAGAATACGATCGTAAAACGTCACGTAATGGATGGTTTATTTATCCAATACCCATCGTAATCACTTAATGGGGCCGTATATCATTCTTCACAGTTTTTTTTAATCAGTATGCCCCAACCCCGGTTAACGCAGTAATAATTCTGTTCACATGTA
>CAJQZN010026978.1:0-12126 GCA_907164685.1 Colias eurytheme
GAAATTAGACGAAGTTTCGTCAAATTGTGAAATGGCATAGATAATTTTATTAACATAGTAATATACCGTTTCAAGATATGGGATAAAACCTATATATGGAATAATCTTATATACATAACTAGGGGTACTTGTGACGTTGAACTTAATTTAAACGAAATATTTATTCCCCACCAACTCGATCATAATTGTTTCATTATTTTTAAGAACTCATTTCTAAATTAAAAACAAATCGAACGTGACCGAAAACAAGCGCAAATCATTCGCTCATTATATTCTTTCATTCCTCACCTATGAATACAGTTCTAGAACGTTTTTAAAAATAGAATGAATGAAAAATTCAAATTGAAACTGCCATTCACGTCGGTTGTAGTGAATGACGTTTAAAAACCGTAACAGGAGAAACATGAGCAACATGAGCTTGAGCAAATAAGCGTGCATTTAGGGTCAGTGTAGTTAGAATACTGGCTGGTTAAATCTAACGACTCATTTGCGAATTATTTATTTGATTTAGCGTAGTTTTTGGTATGCAGTATGTAGAACGTATAATAATATGTCAGTATGGTGGTCATTTAAATAGTTTATTTTGTGATAATTGGGTATGTAGGGCATATAACATGTATGGTGATTATTTAAATTATTCATGCAAAGATTGTTTATGATTATGTTGTTTTAAAAAGCATGAAGGGTAGTAGTAAATAGGTATTGATTTATTTTACTTGAATGTTATTTTTGGGCGAAAGTTCCTGTGCTTTCATAGAGTCTATTTTTATTTAAAGATTGATTTTTTACAATTTTATTTGTGAAGATAAATAATACAAATTTAAATATGTAATTAGCACATGTTTTGTTTTGAAAATATTTGAAGTAGCGAAGTAACTTAACTAAACTTGACCTGACTTGAACTTGAAATCAAAAGCCGTACATTTTTACCGTACCTATGCATTTTAAAATACTCGATCGATATATCGAGAATAAAAGAGCTTTTAACATTAATTTAATACATTCATTCATTCTTTCAATCCTACAATCGAACACCAATCTACATCCCATCAAAAATTCATTCTAACAGCTATATTCGTGATTAAATTCAATTTCGAATTGAGTCAAACTTTGACCCAATGTCAAAGTATGAGTCAAAGTTTACCCAAGTCTTGGGCACGTAGAGAACAGCGTTGAATTGTAAAATTAACAGTCTCTTCCGCCTTGGCTGTGAGCCAAGTCATGTTACGGATGTCCAATTTCCATGTCTGTATTATAATATGCGAGGGTATGCTAATTGTTTTTGTGGTTTTGAAGTCATTTGTGTGCCGTATTGTGATATATTAGTTACTAGCTTAGCGCAGTTTTACCCACGAACGAATACGCGTGTAAAATCAAGTATTACTATAACACATGTGCTATTCTGAAGTGACCTATATTGATGTAAAGTTTCATCGCAATCCGTCCAGTAGTTTTTACGTGAAAGAGTATTACATCCATCCATCCATACTCACAAACGAGTTAATAATATAAGTATGATGGTCAAACTGAGAAGTTCCTAACTTAATTCAGAATCATCAAAAATCAACACAATCTTTTCACACAAAACACCTCTTTCTACACTACACTACACACTACACTACATAATGACCGACATACGTATACATTAACATGTATAGTGACATGTAATCCAGCACAATTTGGCAGCGCCTTGACGTCGTGTTGAAAGCCCGGTGTTACGAGCTTATGCCTTATCATCTTACCACTTTACGTCGTCACTATGCTTTGATGAGAATGATGGAATGTACATATCCTACTAATATTATAAATGCGAATGTTTGTGAGGATGGGTGGATGGATGTTTGTTACACTTTCTCGCAAATATTACTGAACCGATTACAATGAAATTTGGCATGTAGGTAGCTGAAGACCCAGAATAAGACATACTTTTTATCCCGGAAATACCAAAGGAATGGAAAACGGTTTCTCTTTGAAAATGCGGGTGAAGACGTGGGTGGAAATCTAGATAGTAGGTAATATAAATCGATGAACCGTGATTTCTTAAAGTAGTATTATTTTAAGGGTAGAAAAGAAGAAAGAGCTATAGGTCGTCTATCACCATCACTATATCATTCCTATCTAATTTCTTCACGAACCTACAAGGAAAGAAGAATACAAAACAAATTATTGACACTTATTAATGTTCGAAATTAACGAGAAAATTCCGAGTAGGTACCTAGCTATTTGTAAATAAATAACAATTGAATAAGTTCCTTTCATATTATGTTATATTTAGGGCCGATTTTTCAATGCTTGGATAAAACTTATTCGTCGAATAATGTATAAAACTACCATTTTAAAAACGTATTCTAATTGCCCGTATTTGACAGTTAACGTGACATTTTAATATTATCGTGTAATACTTTACTGGACGGATAAGTTTTATCCAAGCATTGAAAAATCGGCCCTTATTATGATAAATAGGTATAGATATTTGGTATATAAAAACTTATTCAAAATTCATATAACCATTCAAACATTTCCGCACCAAAGAAACGAGCAGCATTCAAACATAACTGCAAAATTAATTACAGTTACTAACGTTCAAACTTTGCAGATAACGAATCTCGCATCACGATGTAGATAAATAACTTTAAAAATTTCAACGCTCGCAAATATATTTCAGTGTGGATCGATGAAATATGCATAGCCGTTTCGTAAACCAACCTTCGAGAATTGCAGTTGGCAAGTGGATTACTGATACTAGCGTAAGAGCTGGTAACTGGTCTGGTTCTTTGGCATATTATGATGTATTATGTAGTTAGATATAAGTTACATATTATGTAATATTGACATGATTTTAAAAGAGCAAATTATGGAGTTTGGAATCGGTGGTAAATGTTAAAAATACTTATGTAATGACGATTCAAAAGTGCTACTAAATAGTAGTCTAATTGAATAAATGAATGTTTGAGTTCGTTTTATATAGCGTGAATAAGTATGAGATAGATTTAAATAAAGCCTATTGGGCCCCCTTCACAGTGGGCTGTGTTGGCCCATGTTGGCATAATGTTTGCCACCAATACGGCGATTATGAATAAATAGGTATCTACAGTGACGGCGGATCATAATTATTTAGGGCCTCTACACTATCGTGATTGCCTCTACTCGCCAAACGCCCATTACCAAAGTAATATTGTAAAATTTTGCAGAAAGCTTAAATAAATGCAAATTTACACACATATTTCTGCTGCAGACATGCTGCAAGCATTAGCAAGCATTAGTAGCGAGTGCCGAGTTTATATAAAGATAAATAAAAATCACAAAATAGTATTGTATGGAATTAATACTGTACATAATACATGCATGCAACTAGACGCGTTTATTATACATGTGTTAGACGTAACTTTTGATGTAATAATTTTGTGGATGAATAGTTGTAAAAATGAATCGCAAAATGTGTTGGTAAGCGCATAACTCGAGATCGGCTGAACCGATTTCGATAATTCTTTTTTTATTATATTATTGCCTGTCAAAACATGTTTAGCTGTCGAATACTATAAATTGCCGCTTTCCTTTGACTCGTGGCGCATTCGTACGAATCTTGCCTAGGGGCTCGGACGTTGTTTATACGACGTTCAACCCATCTACCTTTACTTTACTAATAGTCGTTGACTTGCTTCGATTTGTTATCAACTACCTACCTCAATTAGGTAGCTGTGTAGAATCGCAGTACATTCTTATTACATTCAAACTAATATTTAACCCGGCCTCGCGTGTAATTTCTTATACATGGATATTGCACGCCTCATAAGCGAAGCGTTGAGGTGGGTACTACTGTCGCTTCGCGCAAAACATCTGATTTTTCAAACTTAAAATGTCTTTATTTATCATACATTGCACTTGTAAGATAATACATACACACACATATTAAGAAAAAACACTATTTTTAACGTTCATGATATTTTTGATGTCATTTTTGTTATTTAAACTAGTTAAAAAACAGTTTAAAAAAGTTCTGTCTTGGACGTCCGTGTGTCTGTATGTGCGGATCCTTTTTCTTGTTAACACGATAGCGACCGAAATACTTTACTAATCGAGTCTTTTTTTTTCTCTTACGCTTGAGTATGCTCAGGAATAGAACCCTTTCATTTTTCAGGGTCTGATTCGATGTGGTTTAATTGTTATTAAGTAAATAAACAAAAATAATAATTAATAAATAATTATTAAAAAAAATTATGAGGCGTGCACTTTTGGATTTTCCAAACTATTTGAATATAGCTCTAAGGCTAAAATGCATCGATTCGCTTATTACATCCAGCCGAGTAACTCGACTGCTATCATTTTAAAACCCATTTAAAACAACTATGACATTAAAATCTGAACTGTTATTATTATGAATCTTTTATCTTAGATAAGCCCTCATATTTACTTGCTGTATTGTTTGGTCAATATAAATGTGGCACAGCATTAAATATAATATTTTAATAACAATGAAACACCAATTGTATGTATAATCTTGCTATCATAATATCGTCTATAATAGCTTAATACATACCATAAAATAACCAATAGGTGAGGACTATTATCACTACATAGTAGAAAACAAAGTCGCTTTCTCTGTCCCTATGTCCCTATGTATGCTTAAATCTTTAAGACTACGCAACGGATTTTTATGCGGTTTTTTTTTAAGATTCAAGGGGAAGGTTTTAGTATATAATTTATTATGTTTTAGACAAAGCGGGTGAAGCCGCGGGCTGAAAGCTAGTAAGCCTATAACTACGAAACAATATAATGGATAACCATTCATTTGTAACTATACAGTTACAAAGGAATGGTATTTGATAATACACCTAATTGCAATCTAAAACTTTTAGAAGTGCCACAAATATTGACGAGGTACAATAGGTCTTACGTTTTGAACAACATACCAACTGAATGCTCTAAGAAATGCTTTTACCCTCTAACAACATCCTATAACCATTTGCTATATCTACAGACCTGTGTTAACATTGAAAAACAAAGAGTACAGTTTGTTTTAGAATGTATACCTACTTAGTGATTTTTTTATTTTATATTTTTACTCCATAAAGGTGTTCTCAAAATTCTCATATCATGTTAAGGGAAACATACTCATTATAAAAATAAAATGAAACTAATATATCCATTATATTCTTTGAAAGAAGTGATTCAATATTTCTAATAAATATACGAAAGCTGAAGGAAAAATGGCGCTTGTTTATAATAAAATATGTATATTGAAGTCTATAAAGCGAATCGTAAATAATCTTTATACCAAAACAGAACGCCATAAGGAAGCCACATAAAATCTCAAGTTATTAAGGTGAAGATAAGTTAGATTAAGTTTCCAAGTTGGAATCGAAAGCTAGCTTATTACAGCTTGCATATTTGTTTAAGCATGTTCGATTGCTGTTTATACATTTTCTTCGATTTAATCTAGTTTGATACTTTAATGTGCATTTAAGTGTAAATAACTATCACATATTCGTTTCATTTTATTTTGATATAGGTGTTGTCTCTCTTCATTATTTAATACGAGCTATGCCCCGCGGTTTCACCCGCATTGCTCCGCTCCTATTGGTCTTAGTTTGATGATTCGTAGTCTTTCTCCTTATATGGACTATCTAACAGTGAAATAATTTTTCCAATTGGACCTGTAGTCGGAAGGATTGCCAAACTTTTTACCTTTCTGTAATTTTAACCGTTTTATTATTATATTGTTTATTTCACTCTTTGCTTATCCATGATATCATGTGACAGAACAAATAATTGTTTATTTCTAAAAATCTTCACGCATCTTAAACGTATAAATATGTCACATATTGACTCAATTGTTTGTTAACTCAGCAACCTTCCCATTTCATAGTTGCACATAAACATAAAGTTTAAACTAACGATTGCTTGAACTGTATACAAAAGCTTAACTCAACTTATAAACAAGCTTAAGCGAGCTGTACGTATGGTTTGAGACAATAACCTGGGTATTTTCATTGGTTTAAACTTTTAGGTTGGTTTGGAATTCTATTAAATATAATTGTGATGATTTATTTATTACCTGCTGTATAAAGTGATTATTTGTTTACTAGATTTATATAAACATCATCGTTAATCGTTATAATATTATGTTCTTAGGGATTTTAAATTCAACCAAGAAAGTTTCTTTCCTTACAAAAGGATTTTATAAGTCTACCTTCAAAATTAAAATAATAATCGACTCAAAATAATAATGAACACAACAAAATACAACCAAATAGACCGATAGACCGTTACGTCCGAGAGCCAAAAACAAAGTGTGTCAAATCCGCTGTTCAACTCATTTTTATAACCTCCCACTCGGTTTGGGTTGCCAGTTAGGGATTTATTTCTAAGAATGTTTAATAGTTCGCGTCCCGACTGATTATTGAGCATGAAACGCCCTGAGCTTTTGCATGACAGCATCCGATCTAAGTGATCATGCATGGCAAACTAAATTGCAGGGCCTGTATTACAACCTCTTATTTCCAGACAGTGTATGTCGTTACATGCATGCGTGACATGCATGCGTGTTAAGCAAGCATGCATGACATGTACGAATGAGCGTTTAGATCAATGATTGAAATGAATGACATGCAATCTATGTGCTGGCATTTCCATTTCCACCATAATTAACCATGGCTGGTTATTGCGATCATAATATGAATTTGCCAGTCACTTCAATTCACGGCGTAAACGGTCAGGAAATAAGAGGTCATATTACGGTCCTAGGTTAGAAAACAGAAATGCCAGCACATGGTTTGCATGTCATTCATTTCAATCATTGCATTCATGCATGTCATTCAAGACACCACGTAACGCATGTCATGCTGCATTATCGTCTAGGGACGTCTTTACATCGACATTAGACTTTCATTCTTCCATTACATATCGGTTAAAAATAGTAGATATTTGATGTAGAGCTCTGACTTTATCTCTGTACTTCGAAATGTCAATGAACCCCACATCCTTGAGTGACGTACCATTTGTCACGGATCAATGCAAAGGTGGCTGAAGCCTTTTAGTTTTATGTATTGCGTTTTTAGAACATTGGATAAAAGTTAGTGAAGATTTATGTCAACTATTATTTGGGTTATTTTTATTACTTTTATACGAAAAGAGAAATGTAAAACCGGTAAAAAAAGGTAAAGTTGCTGCTTTGCATTTTGATCGAGATGCAACAAAATTTTTAACGCTATTAAAATAATTAATATGTAAGCTTTGCTATTATTCTTTTCAATAATTTTACTAACAATTTTTATGTACTTTAATGTGGTGCTTAAAAAATGTTTACAAAATTATCTGATTTATACCTATCAGACATCTTAATATTGTTGTAATTTCGATAAAAATATAACTTTAATATACAACACACATAATATAAATTTAACAATAGTACTTCGTAAATTCACATAGTCCTTTACGCTACAGATTATACCAAAATACATGCAAGAAAAACCTTCAATCTTATAATAATTTAAGTACAAATATATTAAGAGAATCCAACTGCATTCTATAGAACATAGAATTAGTTAATAAATATTAAATTCTGTTCCAATAGAAGCACTGGTGTGGAATATTGTACGAGTTGGCCAGAGAAAGTTCATTTGCTGTAGAATTTCGGACGGACAAAGTTGTGCGTGCTTCAATTTACTATACTTTATAGTTTAATTTTCGGTTCTATTTTAATTATTCTATTGTGGTTTTGTAGAATAAAACATCTATTGTTTTTGTTTGGAGTCGATGATATAAGGAGCAATATTGTCAATATATCATAATAATCATAATTATATTGGAAAATAAATGTTTTCATTTTATTATTATATTTTATGTTATGATATAAATTATAGAACTTATCGCCTATTATTTGAAATTGGACATTACCCAATAGGCAAATATAATTAAAAAATAAAGGAAAATTACATGAAGTACGAAATCGGAACAGCTCCAACTCTTAAAACCCTTACTCTCAAACAGTAGAACTGTCTTTTCTAGCTATCGATTACATTATAAATTGCGAATATAACGTTTGATTTTAATATATTTATTCGTAGAATTATCTAGAATTTAATCAAGTCACTAGAAGATGGAGTTATTAGATCAAATCATGCACGATTCGTAACCGATAGAGATCACCTGTGACGTCATATCGCTGTCAAACTAATTTATTCAGTGCACCTAGCAATCAAATTGTCACCGGACTATGATACACCTAAATTCATTTATAGAACTATAACTCTCTATCTTTGCTTTACATTGCTGGGAATGTACCGAGCTTTGTCTATAGCAGGCAATGAAACCAGCAATGGATGCACGCGTGTGATTTATGTCGTATAACCGAAATTATTATCAAATTTAGGAGCTAGACCGGAATGTAATTCCAGTTCATCGGAATATTTGTTGTAAATTTAATATATTCATGAAATATGTTTAAGGTGTTAAAGAGTAATTATTATTAGTTGTTCCATTATTTGGCGATGCACTAAATTGTAATCATATGCTTTGGTAAAATTCTAAATATTTTATTATTGTCTGTAAAATTCATGAAAATGAAATTCATTCTCAAGAAATCACATTTTTCGAAATTAACTATCTTATTATCTTCATTTTTAAAATGGGCAATGTGTTTACGCTTAATAATACATATAACACAAGTGAAATTTATCACTTAAATGAAGGCACTTACCTCCAACCCAAGATGAAAACTTGTTTAAAAGAAATAAACAATTTTTATTTTTTTTATTTTATATAAATAAATATAACGTTTGATTTTAATAATTAATTTTAATTTGAAATTATAAGTCTATATTTTAATTCATACCATTTTTGTACTCTAAACATTTTTAATAATAAATATACCTAGAAGTACCTAATAACTGTATAATATCATGAAATTAATATACCCTGATGCAACATTACCACATCTTATTAAGTTGAAGGAAAAATGGTAGCTCAGCAAAAATTTTCATACAAAATCTTCAGCGAACGCTCGAGGCTTCACATTCCCTAATTTTTTTACCGCATCTCGTAATAGGATCAAACTTATTAAGAATTTCATGAAAATAAGCTATCTAATAAATTAATTTTGTTATGATCGACGCTCGTTTTTTAGAACACCTGAATAAAATTAGAAGATAAAATAACCCCACAATTTAAGCCTTTAAGAAAAGGCGAATTGATATCTTGTACTCAGACTTTTTTAATGATAGTAAATTATATAAAAAAGGTCATACTTAGCACAATGACTTACTTATCGTTTTTAGGGTTCCGTAGCCAAAATGGCAAAAACGGAACCCTTATAGTTTCGTCATGTCCGTCTGTCCGTCTGTCCGTCTGTCCGTCTGTCACAGCCGATTTACTCGGAAACTATAAGTACTACAGTGATGAAATTTGATGGGAATATGTGTTGTATGAACCGCTACAAAAATATGACACTAAATAGTAAAAAAAAGAATTGGGGGTGGGGCCCCCCATACATGTAACTGAGGGATGAAATTTTTTTTTTCGATGTACATACCCGTGTGGGGTATCAATGGAAAGTTCTTTTAAAATGATATAAAGTTTTCTAAAAAACATTTTTCTTAAAGTGAACGGTTTTTGAGATATCAGCTCTCAAAGTCGTAAAAAGTATGTCCCCCCCCCCTCTATTTTTATAACTACGGGGTATAAAATTCTAAAAAAAATAGAGGTGATGCATGCTAATTAACTCTTTCAACGATTTTTGGTTTGATCAAAGTATCTCTTATAGTTTTTGAGATAGGTTGATTTAACTGTAATTTATTATATTTGCTGCTACGGAACCCTTTGTGCGCGAGCCCGACTCGCACTTGGCCGGTTTTTAATGTATCTCTTTGTGATCGAATTTTATTGAAATCATCATGGAGGTAATAGTCCTTAATGAAATTTGGTTTTAACATTACATTAATATATACTAGCTTCCACCCGCGGCTTCGCCCGCGTGGTGTTTTGATAAAAAGTCGGTTGAGAGGTTTAAGCGGGAAAGCGTAACAGACAGACAGACAGATAGAGTTACTTTCGTATTTATAATATTAGTAGGGATTCATTTACAAAAGATGTTTATTTTTTTTTTAATATTTTTACCGACATATTAGCAGTTGCAATGCCAAGTTATCACCAAAAAGGTTCAAAATAAAACTAGTTATATAACGAAATTTTAATATGATAGAATTTTAGTTCTACATAGTACATAATTACAACTTTCTAATGTGATCTTAATAAGATGGATACTTTTAATTAAAAGTGCAGAATCGTGTTCAAACTTAGTTCAAAAGTTGGGATTAGACCTTTGCCCTTTGACGGTTTTAGTCCCCGCGCGCTTGCAAGGGTTAAACGCATTCGCACAGCTGTTACGTTATAAAAATAAAATCTGTGATTATGTCTTACAAAACTTTGGAAAATGTTATTCGTGAGTTGAATAAGACTGTGTTACGTCTGCAAGACAAAGTAACTTCACTAGAAACGCTTATACTAGAACAGAATTTGATCATAAAAGAATTTGTTGAAAGTAAAGAAATGAGAGATCCGACGGTACATTTGAGTTCGCCAAGTAAAAAGTGTGATGATGATGAGGGTAACTCTAAGCTGCGGCCACTTCGCGATGCTCGTCTTCGTGCGCTTACGACTATCAACGTCGCGAAGCCCAAGGTGCGAGCAGGGAAGAAGATGTTACCGCTCGCATCTCCGTCCCCACCGAGCGGCACTGACGGCGAGATCGCCCCTACTACGTGTTCTACGCAAGTCACGCAGAACTCGCAAGACAAGTTCGTGGACGCGGATGGTTCGAACGACCGGAACGGAGACGGGGCTAACATGGAATGGGTCGACGTGAGGCGGCGTCGAGTTAGACGTGAGGCGAGAAATGTAGCTCGTGGTACGGCCGCGCCCGGTTCGACGTCATTGGAAGCGTCTGAACGTAAAAGTTATTTACATGTCTATTATTTAAAAAAAGGAACTACAGTCGAACAAATTCTAAAACATTTGTTATTTATTTGCCCAAATGATGAATGTTTGGTAGAACAGTTGAATTCGCGTGGTGACTATGCATCATTTAAGTTGACAGTTCCCACAAAAAATTTGGATACTTATATGTCGCCTATGCATTGGGCGGAGGATGTACACATTAAGCCTTGGCGTAGTGGATTTCGCAACCGAAAAACGACACAAAACCCCTAAATTAAAAAGTATTTGTACGTTAAAATCGCATTTTGTGAATGGGTGTGGATTTGGAAAATCCCAAATTAAGAAACAGTGTAGAAGTAAACCTTTCGAAATATTATACCAAAATGTAAGGGGCCTCCGAACGAAATTACAAGATTTCTACATTAGCGTATCTTCGATTTTGGTGGATTTATTCGCTATAACAGAAACTGGCTGCAGCGAGTCAATATCAGACGCGGAATTAGTTCCTCCCGGTTACAGTATTATACGTTGCGATCGCATGGACGGCCGCAAGCAAGGCGGAGCGTGTCTTGTGGCCGCACCGCGCTTCGAGCTGCGGAGTGTACCCGTGCCGTGTGACATAAACATCGCCGCTCGCGCATTCGAACTTGTTTGTGCTACAGTGTACTTGAAGAAAAGATATTTATTCACGGTTTGCGTAGTTTACATTCCGCCAAATAGTAATGAGTGCGAATATATGTTGTTATTTAAAACTATCGAAGGGTATTATAATAAATACAGTGATTTATTAGTGATCGGAGATTTCAACTTGTATTCATGTTCATTAAATATATTAAATTATTACGAGTACTTTTTTAGTTATTGTGGATTCACCCAGTGCAACAAAGTAAGTAATATCAACAACCGACAGTTAGATTTAGTGTTGAGTTCATTGAGTGAAGGAAGTTTGGTTAGTGTATGTGAAGCGTCCGAACCGCTGGTGCCGGTGGACGCGTACCACCCGCCGCTGCTGGTGTCGGCGTGGCCGCGCGGCCCGCCCGCTGCCGCTCCTTACTCAGACACAGATGTGAGTACGAATACTTCCTTAGAGTGGAATTTTAATAAAGCCGATTTTGTTTTACTTTATTCTAAAATAGCACAAGTAGATTGGACGGATTTTTATAATTTAGGATTAGATATGAGCTTGAAGTATTT
>CAJQZN010026982.1:0-28019 GCA_907164685.1 Colias eurytheme
TATCTATAATTATTTAAAAGTCTTGTTTTCACAAAGAAAAACGTCAACCTTATATATAAAAATGAATCGCAAAATGTGTTGGTAAGCGCAAAACTCGAGAACGGCTGAACCGATTTCGATAATTCTTTTTTTATTATATTCCTTGAAGTACGAGGATGGTTTTTATGTAGAGAAAACGTAAATATGTACCACGGGCGAAGCCGGGGCGGACCGCTAGTATTATATATTATTAAATGTTTACTAATCAACATATTGATTTACTTTTAAATTTATAGCTTTATTATCTAATTATTATTTTGTGGTTAGTCTCATCTATAGATAATTTCCGGTTATAAATATTATACAGTGAAACTTGGTTAAGTGGGACCTGGATAAGTGAGAAACCTCCATAACTGGAACTCATGCTGAGGTCCCAACACTTTGGCACTGAATTACCTCTGTTAGTGGGACGAGGTAAACCTCTATATCTGGGATTTGTTCTTTCGATTTATCATCATAGTTACCTCTATAACTGAGACAGTGAGTAAATTTTATATGCATAAACCTCTGTAACTGAGATAACATTGTTTGTTTACTCATTCTTATTCTACCCACAAATTCCACACGTAATTCCAAGTACGTAAGTACAAATTTTGAGCTTCAATTACCTTCAGTTTTAGTTTCACTTTACTATCATACAGATGTTTATTTGAAAAATGTCAAATTATTATTGGAACCCTCTGTAAATGAGACAGGTATTTATTTATACCTGTATATCTGAGACACTGGGTAAGTGGAATACCTCTATAAGTGAAACGAAATTGCTGGTCCCTTGATGTCTCACTTAACCAGGTTTCACTGTATTATGTCATAAAATTAATAATTCAAATGTTCCGAAGTTTCTAATCATTCGTTGATTAATTATTATTGAAAACTTCCAAATTGTTTTATAACAATCATAATTATTGCAAACTTGTATAATATAGAAACTGTTTGAAATTTAATGCTCATTATAATTCAAAAAGTATATTACGATAAGAATGAACTAAAAAACTATGTTTTTTAACTTTATTATTAGTACTATTTCTAATACCTATTCCCGAAGTATTTTGAAACGATGATTAAATCCCTATGTATAAAAAATTTCCATATTTTTACACATCCAATACATTATCATAGACAACTCTATCAAAGTATTTCTTACCTTTTCCCTATATAATTGTACTAGCGGTCCGCCCCGGCTTCGCCCGTGGTACATATTTCGTATTAAAAAGTAGCCTATGTCCTTTCTCGGGTATCAAAATATCTCCATACCAAATTTCAAGCAAATTGGTTCAGTAGTTTAGGCGTGATTGAGTAACAGACAGACAGACAGAGTTACTTTCGCATCCTTCCACTAAATTTACATATTATACACTCTACCACAACTTAACCCAACACAACCACATTCCAGGTATCCAAGCGGAAGAAACAGGCGTCGAAAACAACGGTATCCAAGCGCAAGGCGGCTACTCCTACACCGGTGATGATGGCCAGGTCTACAGCATCAGATACACTGCTGATGAGAACGGTTTCCAGGCCCAGGGTGCGCATATACCGACAGCTCCCCCCGTGCCCGAGGCGATCGCTAAGGCTCTACAGGAGAACGCAAGGGACGAGGCTAATGGTATCTTTGATGATGGTAAGAGAAATAAAAAGTAGTATTAATATTATTTAATAGCCGTGGAATAGTGTCTAGGAGTATCATTAAAAAAATTAGCAAGATTTGTAGGCACTAGGTATAGAAATAAGACTTGGTCCGTGGGATCTTAGATTCGTGTCCGGCGTTGAATAAAAAAATTAGACACATTGTTATAATACATACAAAATATGATACGTTAAAATATGTACCAAATCTTTTAAAAATGACAATGTTAATCAGAAGATAAGAAACCAGAGAATTCTACAACATATTTAAAAATATAAAAGTTTGTTTCAAAATTTCAAAATTATAAATATGTTACAAAAATATTAATTTATACTTGTAATACTAATATTATATAAACTTGTAATTTATTCCACGTTTTCTATGAATACCAACTAAGTACGCGATCGACATAATATCACGCATTTTTTATATCACTATCTAGCCTCCTAACCATATAGTGATATCAAAATTCATAAACCACTGTATCTCAATCTTAATCATACCAGACATAAAAATCATATCATAACATCGATCCGTTGTATCGTGAATTTTCGCATTTATTATGTTTGTAAGCTTTATAATAGGCTTTTAAGAAGAGCTTTTACGAGTTAGCTTTTATGAAGACTGCAAAGTTGTTTGAAATTTATAGCTTTAACCTTTAATAAGGATCTTAACTCAAACTCAAACTCAAAAATTTAATTATTCAATTAGACTTCTTTTAGAAGCACTTTCGAATCGTCAATACATATTTTTTACATCTACCACCGATTCGGAAAGCAGTATCTATGGAGAAGAACCGGCAAGAAACTCCATAGTTGCTCTTTTAAAGTTATGTCAATATTACAATTCAATTTTACATAATACTAGCGGTCCGCCCTGGCTTCGCCCGTGGTACATATGAAAAATAGATGTTGGCCGATTCTCAGACTTACCCGATATGCACACAAAATTTCATGAGAATCGGTCCACCCGTTTCGGAGGAGTATGCAGACTAACATTGTGACACGAGAATTTTATATATAAGACTAGCGGTCCGCCCCGGCTTCGCCCTACATGTTTAAACTATCCTATCTCTAAAGTTGGATCGAACTGCACATGGTGTGCGAATTTTATTATAATCGGTTAAGTGGTTTAGGAGTCCATTGAGGACAAACATTGTGACACGAGATTTATATATAATATTTAAAGATTATATTGTAACTTAACTAACTTTCTTTCTGCCAAAGAACTCTTCTGTGGTAAAGCTTTATATAAATTCGTAACTATTTCAACACATATTCGGATATAGAATAACATGCCCAGAAATGACTAGTCTTAATATTAAATTACGTAATACGTCCCGACTTTTCATGCCTACGCAAAGCGTATATGCGCAGATTATTTTTTAAAAGCGAGACAGGTAGAAAATAGCTTATGTGATTTGTTAAAACCGAGCTAATTCTCATCACACCGTAACTTGTGTGATTTTTCCCTTGTAAATATAACCCAGTTGATGACAATGAAAGAAATCAACTCGAAATATTTACGTTTGATTGAACTTACCTACTTATATCTTAATTTAGCTAACATTGATTGATAAAATCGAAAAATTGTTTTCTTTATTTCTTCGCCAAGCTCTTTTTCTTTTAAATGTGTTATAGTTTACATAATGAATTTGGTAACTATGCCTTTACAAATATACACGGTTTAATTTTAATATGTTAATTATTTCTCTATAAATATAATTACCCGTAAATAATCATAATATAATATCACCTCCAAGGACAGTTACCTAATAATTATGCATATAATAATTTATGACAAAATTGTTAAAACAAGGATGTGTTTGATAATGTGTCAAATAAATAAATTTTTGTAATCATTAGGCTCTAACTCAAAGATTTAACAGTATTTCGAAATGGCGATGTTGAAATATAGATTGCAATAGGCTTTTTATGGTTTTAATGTCAACAAGGTGTAATCGAGTAGAGAGACTTGTGAATGTTCATAAAATTGAAAACTAGATGCATTTGTACGAAGAAACGATGTAGTTGAAGAAACTAAGGAATTTGATGAATTGTTTCACTTTTTACGTCATGTATTTTTATACTGTTTTTATTGTTTGTAGTTTGTTTAATTACTGACTTCTTGAATCATTTCAATAAAGACATATAATATGATTGTCTATCACACAGGAACGACTAAACATAACTTAATGGAGTTTTCAAAATTTATCAGCAGTAAGTCTAGCTGCTACTTGAATAGGTTTTGATTTTAAATTATACAATGCTCTTTTTTCAAAGATAATCTGTGGGCTTTAATTACATTTATCAAGGATTTCTGAATATACAATTAATATTTTGAAAGAAATAAACTATACTCATTGACAATGGGCGTATTATCAATTAGGTTTTTATGTAAATAATTAATTTTTTTGCGTGGGCGTTGATTTATCGGGACATAAAACTACTTCATTGTTGTTTGCGTACAACAAAAAATATGGACTTGTATCGAATTTGCTTTACAATTCTGTATGCGCTGCATTATCGTTTACCTATTTGTAATCCGTGATAGTTTTTTACCAAATACCCATATTTTTATGGAACGAAGTTCCTTATCGCGCGTTTCTAAAGGGGGCTAGGCGGAAAATATTAAGACGAAAAGTTGTCACGACACTTTTTGCTATAATTGTGCGCATTATTCGCTCTCTCACTTAAAACTTCGTTCCATCCAAGTGTCCTTTGACAACCCACAAGTTGTTTATTATTCTAACATCTTACTGCTAAATAATAGCTTTTCTTAAATTCAAAACTAAAATTAAGTTCGTTTAGCAGTTAGCAAGTCTGCAAAACGTTACGTAGGCCACAGCTACCAAATATAATAATACCTTACTACCAATTAAATAACCATAAAGAATGCGTTAATTATAAAATACTAGCTTTCCGCCCGCGGCTTCGCCCGCGTTTTCAGAGAAAACCCCGCATAGTTCCCTTTCCCGTGAGATTTCCGGGATAAAACCTATCCTATCTCTCAAGTTGGATCGAACTGCACATGGTGTGCGAATTTTATTATTTAGGTTAGGTTAAGTGGTTTAGGAGTCCATTGAGGACAAACATTGTGACACGAGATTTATATATATTAAGATTATATATTAATTATTGTAAGTCTATTTAATTTAACAGTAACTAAACTAAGATTAACTTTAACTTTAATCACCATAACCTTAGATTTCAGAAGCATATTATGTTGTTAAAATAAATTGATAATTTGGTTTTTAGACCACCATTTCTGGAAGATTCGTTTACACAATATTTAAAATTACCTACCAGATAATATCAGCAGCGTTACTAATATGGTTATAGATGCTAGGGTTGCCATTTAAAAGTTTTATTAATTTTTATATGAATTTTAATACAAGTTTTTATTTTATTTTAAAGATAGATTGACAAACATTTTCAGTACCTTATTACCTGAATACCCTATAGTAAATTAATGAGTGATGGAGAAATATTAGAACTACCAGACTTATTTTATAAATCATCAGTAGTAATAGTAATACATAAGTAAACAACTCACATAGTTATTATAGAATATTATCTTGAATTAATTTTACGAATCATTTTATTAATGGCGTCTTAAAACAATAATTATTTATGACTATAAAACAGCATAGCATTGAAAAACAAAATGCGTTAATGAACCTTAGAATTATAATATTTTGACAGCCCTATACAGCCTGAGGCACTGAATTAGTGAAGGTTGTAAAATTGATAGATGCTCATAATTAATGGCATACACCTGATATTTAAATCTCATCAAAGTAGTTTGAACTATGTCGTAATTATATGTAACTTTATTTGAACCCGACCGCCTTGGTTGTTAACTTTTTGTTATCACAAACCTAACTTTATTACAAGTTTGTTACTATTTATGAGTTTTGCACACCTTTTTATGCTTTGGTATTCTGGCTTATTATTTAAATGTAACTAGGTGAAGAAAAAATATTAATGAAGAATGTATAAAAACCAATTGCTCTTGATAGGGTGTATACATTTTTCTTTTGTCTCAAATAATAAATATGATAATTTTACTCTCAGTACCTACTTCATCTATACTAATCTATACTAATATTATAAAGCTGAAGAGTTTGTTTGTTTGTTTGTTTGTTTGAACGCGCTAATCTCGGGAACTACTGGTCCGATTTGAAAAATTCTTTCGGTGTTAGATAGCTCATTTATCGAGGAAGGCTATAGGCTATATACCACCACGCTACGACCAACAGGAGAGGAGCCACGGGGGTGAAACCGCGCGGAGCGGCTAGTAATAAATAAAAAACAATAATTTAATTTAAATATAATAAGTTAAATGTATTTTTGACTGTTTGAAGAAAGTAAAATGGGGAGGAAATGCATATTGTTATTTCTTTATTTATCTTTACATGCGGTTTATTTATAACACTTCGTTATATATTTTTTATTTTATATCATTATTACATTTAAAAAATAGAGATATTTTAACGGATTGATGAATAGGTACATTTTAAAACTGTTGATATACAATTAGTTGTTAGTTGTTAATTGATATATAATTAATTATTCATCCGTTTTCATTTTAACGGTACATTAATTAAATTTAGTATCATATTATAACGTATATTTTTTTTATTTACAGGCAGCTACCACGAAGGCAAGTACGACTCTGGTGTGTTCGCGGCTCGAACCTACACCCCTCAGAGATACGTCACCCCCGTGTACCGACCATACAGATTCTAACCACTGTGCCATATATAGTCATATATCTTATGTTATGAATAAAGTTGTATTTTTTCAGTATTTTTGTGTTTTATTTTTGTTCAACACTACTTCATTTAAGAATGCTCTACTTTTTGCTGTCTCTACAAAAATTTCATCTAGATGTCGCGGCACGTACTAAGTCTAGCGGTGACCTTCAATGTTTTACGGCAAGTTCGCCTTTATTTCGTTCAAATAGATCCCCTCCACTTCAAGGTAAGCGCTAAACTTACGTGCTGGAGTTATACAAATTCATTTTTCCTTCTGTGAGGTACTTACTTCATGTGTCAAAGCTCTATATTTCTTTTCTCTTCAAAAACTTCATCTACAAAACTAATTAGTATAAGATAAACTATTGCTTAGCAGAAAAAAATAATTCACTATACCGTGTTTATTACTTAGCTTGCTAATGCCAAGCGGACAATATTAAAAGTTTTCGAGGAATATTGAACGTATCTTTTTTTACTTAATAAACGACTAGTGGTCCGCCCCGGCTTCGCCCGTGGTACCTACATGTTTAAACTATCCTATCTCTCAAGTTGGATCGAACTGCACATGGTGTGCGAATTTTATTATAATCGGTTAAGTAGTTTAGGAGTCCATTGAGGACAAACATTGTGACACGAGATTTATATACATATATTATGTTTTTAAGAAAAGCTACATGCGTAGATGAAATGCGTAGGTGCATATAATGTTTAATTGTAATGTAAAGTTTAGTTGTGAATACTTAGGGTATTTATAAATAAATCTAAATAATAAATAACATCTACATTACATTTTTGAATTCTTTCGAAATTTTTAGTGAATATTTATTTTTAAAACATCCTCTACAGGCATGTTAAGAATTTCAGTATGTGATTAATGCCCATAAACAACAAACGAGAGCGAATTGCCATAGTTTAATCTGCATACATAATAATCTATAATGTTATGCAAATTATATTCAGCTCATCTTTATCAGGTTCCTGTTTAAAGGGTAGACCAAACATGGAATAAATATGAAGGAAGTATTTAAAGGGACTATTAAGGGAACTCAAAAATAAGGCCATGAACATTATTGCCATGTTTTAAATGTCAAAACGGTATTCTAAAAAACATGAATGCTTACATACCTATCTATACTAATACTAATAATATTATAAAGAGGAAAGGTTTGTAAATATGTATGTATGGTTTTCACGCATAAACTACTGGACCGATTTCAAAAATTCTTTCACCATTAGAAAGCTGCATCTTCACTGAGCAACATAGGCTATATTATTGCATTTTCAAAAAAATTAGAAATCCTTACCAAAAATGCCATAATGTAGCCCAAGAAATCCTTACCAAAAATGCCATAATGTAACCCAAGGTGTATAAAATTCCTTAATAAAAATTCTGTTATCGCGTGCGCTGCGGAATCTATTCCTATGGTTCTTATGAAAAAAAACGTAAACATGTAGGTACCACGGGCAAAGCCGGGGCGGACCGCTAGTATTATATAAACATAAATACCCAGACGTATTTAGCATGTTATTTTACTGATCAACCGCAGTTCTCAAAACCTTTTATTTTCCCATTAATAAGTATAAACCACAGACTAAGAAGTTGTACAAAATGTTCGATTGTTTTAATGATTTTATCACATCCGCTTGAATATCGTGATTTCGTTACCAGGATAGCGGGCATGTATGAAAAACCACCACGGTTCGTTTTTCTAATGAACAATGGTATTATTGCAGTGACATAATAGAATTGTTATAATCGAATGATAAAACACTTTGACTAAAGGTATTTTTATACAACTTAGGTATACATATATGATAATGATGATAAATATTAGGTAAATTCATTATACAAGCTCTTAATAGTGGTTCAAAAAAGGCGAAAAAATAATAATCTATTTATTTCTGATCACACACATTCATATAACTAATACCATGCTATTACTACTATTAGGTACTCAATATATATACCTATTATATTCATCCATACTAATATTAAGCGAAAGTAACTCTGTCTGTCTGTCTGTTACTCAATCACGCCTAACTACTGAACCAATTTGCATGAAATTTGGTATAGAGATATTTTGATACCCGAGAAAGGACATAGGATAGGTTTTATCCCGGAAATCCTACGGGAACGGGTTTTTCTTTGAAAACGCGGGCGAAGCCGCGGGCGGAAAGCTAGTTTCATATAAAACTCTATGGTAAACAATACTTTCGTGCCACTTTGGATATAATGATTTATGCCACAGATAATAATAATATTATAATACTAGATTTTTGCAGTGAAGTCTCTATAATAATATAATGACAGTTTTTTATCATAACATATTACCCACAAATAACATTTATTTAAAGGTTCATCAAAAACAAACATTCATCAAAGAATTAACAAACTATACGATTTGTTTATCAGAAGTTAAATGACCGCAAAAAACCTCTACATAATAAAACAATTTCATATAAACAAAAGCTCTAAATCTCATTAAATAAATTCGTCTGTACCGCGTTATTCGGGTAATTAGCGAAACAAATTGTTGCATCTTGTTCGACTTTTCATTGTTTGTGTGTACAATGTGCACAGAGTAATGTGAGTGTAGAGACTACTATTTTTATTTATACAAACGTTGCGCCCCGGCTTTTGGTAGCTAAGTAAATTATTTTCACACAAGCATATCTCTTGAAGCCCTCTTATGCGATCCTTTGCGTAGTTTTAAAGATCTAAGCATGAATAGGGTAGTGATGATTCTAAGTTGTTTACTACTGTAATTTTTACATTTTAAATAATTAGTTGTTGAGAAACAGTTGGTCAGCAGTGATGCTGGAAATGTTGACATTACATTTATTCAATAGGCATAAATAGAGATGTTCCATATCCGTATCAAATTCAGCAAAATGTATTGCGTTGTATTTTGCTTATGTAATATATAAACATTCGCAGTTATCACTTCAATTAGGTGCTTCTCTTATATATATATATTGCACGCCTCATATTCGAAGCGTTGAGGTGCGTACTACTGTCACTTCGCGCAAAACATCTGATTTTTCAAACTTAAAATGCCTTTATGTATCATACATTGCACTTGTAAGATAATACATACACACACATATTAAGAAAAAACACTATTTTTAACGTTCATGATATTTTTGATGTCATTTTTGTTATTTAAACTAGTTAAAAAACAGTTTAAAAAAGTTCTGTCTTGGACGTCCGTGTGTCTGTATGTGCGGATCCTTTTTCTTGTTAACACGATAGCGACCGAAATACTTTACTGATCGAGTCTTTTTTTTTCTCTTACGCTTGAGTATGCTCAGGAATAGAACCCTTTCATTTTTCAGGGTCTGATTCGATGTGGTTTAATTGTTATTAAATAAACAAAAATAATAATTAATAAATATTTATTAAAAAAAATTATGAAGCGTGCACTTTTGGATTTTCCAAATTTTTTTATATTTTTCAATTAGATGAAAGCATATCTCTATATAAAGTTACTCTGTAATCCATTGTATCATAAATTATACGATCGAGGCATTGCGTTAACATTGGTAAGACAATAAAATTTCAAAATATCAATAACAGGTTGAAATCTTCGCTAACGTTTCATACTATATTACGGAATGTAGAACGTTATTTTATTATGGACTAGCTGTGCTCCGCGGTTTCACCCGCATTGCTCCGCTCCTGTTGGTCTTAGCGTGATGATATATAGCCTATAGCCTGCCTCGATAAATGGGCTAATCTATAACACTCAAATAATTTTTCAAATCGGACCAGTAATTCCTGAGATTAGCGCGTTCAAACAAACAAACTCTTCAGCTTTATACTATTATTAGTATAGATAGAAATTTAGCCTAAAACTAGCTGTCCCGATAAACATTGTTCTGCCTTACTCTTATCACTTAGGGATATGAAAAGATGTTGGCCGATTCTCAGATTCTAAAGATTTTCACACACAGAATTTCATGTGAATCGGTCCAGTAATTTCGAAAGAGTGGTATGTCAATGGTAACTAACATCGTGACACGAGAATTTTTTACAGAAACAAATAAAAAAGAAAAAGTTTTCACTACATTTTTAAAGAGTTTGACCCATACACATGACTTTCTCCTTAATTTTTAAGTTACAATTTTGGTCAAAAGACGTAACAATATTTTTAATTAAGACCTCAAATCTCAAAGCTATTATTATGTAAATGAAATTCATAATCTTTACAATTATCTTTGACAATTATAATTTTATTATTCCTAGTAATTAAATGTTATTTTTGTTTACAAAGCCATTATGAAAATAGCTATTTGTGTTTGTTCTATAAAATGAGTTAGCTATATTTGAAGTAAATACAAAAATTGCAGAAAAGACACATTTTTAAAATACCTATATAAAAATCCTTTGCCTTTGTGTATTTTCTGAAATTAACACTTTCTTTTGATTTCGAGTATTTAACATATTATATTTAGATATTGGTACACAACACAGCATCCGTGTGACCTCTACACGTGACTATTAGCGGATATGAGATTGCAATTTTGTAATTATATCAATGTTAAAGAGCTTTCACATTAGCTTTTGATATCATTTGATTCTGTACTAAATTTAATGTTATGTTATACATAATAAAAGTATATAATCGAGTTAGATTTTTATTAATATAATTGAAGTGAAACTTCTTTATCGGAGATCCGGGTTGGAAAAAAAATTTAGTGTAACATTTTTTCGTTACGCGTGACATTTTTCGGTTACGCGCCATCTTTGATTCGACGTATTTCTGTAAAGTTACATATAGTAAATTATTTTTTGCAAAATAAGGTCATAAAGAAGTTTCACTTCTTACGTGTGTACACTAGTACACGCACACATTTTTTATTATTTCAATACAACCCTTTATAATCTTCTTTTTCTTCACTTTCATTTGCTCTATTTTAACTAAGAAATAAATACATATTATTACGTCGTAGTAAATTCAAATATAACATCGTATATTGTACGAACTTCATTTTGATAAAACAACACAAAGTAATACTTACAGTTAGATAGAAAAATCATAATTAAAAAAGTTATTAAGTTAGAAAAAAATCATCAATTCCGTGACCCAAATCATGAAGAAACTAGGCTCTAACCACTAAGTCACTGAGTTAATTATAGCAAGTGTATACACTCTGTTTGATCTCATTATGAAGTACGAATTTTGGCGTCTTTGAAAGTGTGAGTGAGATGTAAGAAGAGCTCGTAATGTTTAGAAGGGACATCACAATATTTTATTTACAAGATTTATTAGTACTCGATTTAATAATAATAGGTTAAAGTTTATTTTCTAAAAATGTCTATTATGTACTAGGGTTATTTACTTTATGCTTTAATGTTATTGAGGTTTGTAAGTTATACAATTACAATTATTATACAGGAATAGTAAACGCGGTCTTATTCGAAAACGATATGAACTCAAACTCAAATATTTATTTATTCAATAAGACTGTTGAATCGTCATGATATATATTATAACCATTTACCACCGATTCGGAAAGATTTCTAAGGAGAACAACGGGCAAAAACTCCATAGTTGCTATTTTGAAATCATTTCATTTTACATTTTTATTTATAGACGATTGCACACTATCACGATGCTGCTGATTATTTTTGGTTCATAGATAGAGTGACTTAAGGAATATATTATTTAGATCTATGAATATTAAATTTAAAATCATTAAATTTAAATTAAATCTCATTAAATTTTGTAGGCTTCAGTGGGAACAAAAAAATAAGCATTTGTTACCTAGTCTTAATTTGTCCCAAAAATCGCTTTATATACAGAGTGGGAGGTCTACAATACTAAGGTCTACGCCGCTCCACTTGCTCAGTGGTCGGGAGCATCTCGTTATCTCATATTACCTAACCGATCTCGTGTCCAAATGTGTAAGATTTGGACTTGACCAAATTTGTTAATTATTTATTTTTAGTTTATATTCATACCAAATCATGGTGTAGGTACGCTTTTTTGTATTAAATTAAGGGATGTCTAGGTATTGATGTATTTTAAATGCATAGTTTTATATGCTTATTAATCAAAATTCATAACGCCAGATCCTTAGAATTATAATTATATAGAGAATGTCAACGTTCTTATATAAATATTTTAGAAAATAATTACTTCAAAACCACTGTTTAGGTTTTGGCTTTCCTATAAATATATCTACAAGTTTCTACTAATTTTAAAAGTTACAATATCTAATGATAAATTTTAATAATTTATTTTTGAAAAAAGAAAATGATCTGATTTATGAGTATAAATTCAAAACTCTACTTTCTCATGCAAGTAAACAATTCACATTTTGAATAGCCTATTACGAATTTTATGTTACCAAGAATCTAGCTACAAAAATACTAAGTTAGCTTTAATCAAAAATATTTATAGTTAAAATTTAGGCAAGTTCGTAGTCACTGTGGTATAACCAGTAGCAAAGCACTTGCGACTTCATTACAGTGCTATATAAAAACACTTCAGTACAAAGTCGGACAAGAAATTTTTTTCTCTCCAACTAGTCAAGTACACTCGGACTAACCATGAAAATCGTTAGTTTATAAATTAATTAATAATTTGAACATTTATAATTTATAAATATTAATAACAAGATTATTTTAATTTTAGAAACATTTGTAAACAACAGTTAATTAATATTTCTAAGTTGTAAACAGTTATTTTATTAACAAGACATATTTATCTCAACATATTTTATAACTTGCAATTTTCTTTCCCTTTTTATAATTTGTAATTTTTTTTTCAGTTCACATCAATAACCGCCATCATTGCAGCATCCGCTGCTGCAACAGCAAGCCAAGTCTACCAACCAGAGCACTACAACACGGAGATCTACCAATCACAGGGCGTGGAGCAACATGCTGTGTATCCTGACCAATCACAGCATGGCTACGGACAGCGGCCATTGGCTGAAAAAACCGCGAGGATACTGAACTACCACTCAGAGAATAATGGCCATAATTACCAGTATGCTTATGAAACTGAAAATGGTAAGTTAATTTATTAATTTTATGCTCTATTTTAAGTAGGTATGTAGGTCTGTATAATTTGTTTGGTTAAATTTTGGCGGAAAAGTTTTCATAGGTATTAATTATATACGAAATATTATAAAATATTGATGCTTTTGTTATAGGTACCTACCTATAATTAATTATTAAAATTATTTACCTACAAAAGTGAAATATATACGTAAGTAATTGAAACATTGTCAGTGTTTTAAAATTTTATTTTAGCAGTTCATATATTCAGCGAATTTATAACTTCAAAATTACCAAATTCGCTAAAATAATCGCAATTCATTCGAGACCGCTTATTAACGGCTATAGCCGTTAAAATATTGTTGATGACCTGTCTATCCCTTTACTAGCCTAATAGAGAGAGATAAATAGCCTAATAAAATTCCCAGGTATCAAAGCGCAAGAAGCCGGTCATGTGACGCACGGCACAGCTGCCGAGGGGGCCTTCTCTTACACCGGTGACGACGGTCACACTTACACCGTCACGTACACAGCTGACGAGCACGGCTTCAGGCCGCAAGGTGCCCACCTCCCCACCCCACCCCCGATACCGGACGCCATCTTGAAGAGCCTGGAACAAAATGCTAGAGATGAAGCTAGCGGGATTTCAGATGACGGTTTGTAGTACTTTCATTTAATAATATTATGTAAAAACACTTACTACCTACTGTAAATAATTCAATAAATATGGGGCTAGGTTTAGGGGAAATTTTCAATTACGTAGAATGTTTTGGTCAATATTTTAAAATCTTAAATGAGTTTCGAGCAGTGCTCTAGTGCTGCACTAGGAGATGTAGTAGATTCTCGGCGACTACCTATACAAAACATTTCGTTTAGAAGGACACAGAAGCACAGATTAGTAAATACAATAAAAGTTACCTTACCTTACTTGTGAAGTTAAATCGATCAGTGAAATCCATACTAATATCATAAATGCGAAAGTAACTCTGTCTGTCTGTCTGTTACTCAATCACGCCTAAACTACTGAACCAATTTTCATGAAATTTGGTATGGAGATATTTTGATACCCGAGAAAGGACATAGGCTACTTTTTATCCCGGGAAAATGACGCAATCCCGAAAGTCGGGGAACGGGATCTATGCGGGTTTTTCTTTGACTACGCGGGCGAAGCCGCGGGCGGAAACCTAGTAGATTATAATATTTGACCCGTGACTCAGTAGAATTATCTAATCCAAAAAATGGTGAGCGTAAGAAAATGTAGCTATTGGAATGAATTCCAAGAACATTATTTTTATACATAAACTAGATTTCCGCCCGCGGCTTCGCCCGCGTTTTCAAAGGAAAACCCGCATAGTTCCCGTTCCCGTGGGATTTCCGGGATAAAACCTATCCTATGTGTTATTCTGATGTATAAGCTATATTGTGGTAAAGTTTCATTCAAATCCATTCAGTAGTTTTTACGTGAAAGAGTAACAAACATCCATACAAACTTTCGCCTTTATAATATTAGTAGGAAATAGGATTATATTTGTGTTTTACTACGTAACTATTTCCGATACGATCAAAACTTAATCGTAACCATTACAAATTATTATTCCGTTTACTCATCAACCTTGTTGTGTAGTTAAACTTAATTATTTAATCACTTGTTTCCTTAAAATCTCCAAGTTCAATTATTTAAATTATAGTTTTGATATCCGTATATAATTGATTGTTGCTTTGAATCTAACCTCTGCTCGTTTACAGTATTAACTACATCTATAATATAAAAATGAATCGCAAAATGTGTTGGTAAGCGCATAACTCGAGAACGGGTGGACCGATTTCGATAATTCTTTTAAGTACCAGGTTTTATATTCCTTGAGTACCAGGATGGTTCTTATGTAGAGAAAACATAAATATGTACCACGGGCGAAGCCGGGGCGGACCGCTAGTTTAGTATAAAAGTCTGTAGAATGCAATTTGCTATGTTCTTGCAAAGAAAATTTTGATTTTTTTTTTGTTAATGGAAGATTGTGAGTAAGAGAAGTAGATTTTGGAAGTGAATGTTTGAACGAATCATTTATATAAATTTTAATTCATTAATCCAATAAATCGATTATGGTCGGAGACCGTTTTAATTAATTAATTTAATAATTCTTGGTCTCAGTCCATTAGGTATATAAATCCTTGGCTAAACATGCAATGCAAATTATTATTTGCACCATTTTTGAGTTGAAAATGGAACTAACTTTATACCTGTTCCTTATAATATTTGGACTATGCATTATAAACAGAGACTGTAATTTGTAAAAATTCTGTTTTAGATACCTACTTGCATTATCATTAGGGCCGATTTTGGAATGATTGGTTGAAACTTACCCGTCCAATAAAGTATCAATGTCACTTGTATTTTGAAATGGTAGTTTAATACGTTATTCGACGAATAAGTTTTAACCGAGGATTGAAAAATCAGCCCTTAGTCATCCTCTATTACTTATTCTACTACAGAAATACTAATACTTAGGTATTTACAGGTCACTACCGCGACGAGCACCAAGCCTACTACAACGAGGGTTACCAACAGGAGGGCTATGCGCCCGCGCAACACAACGAGTACCATCACTAAACGTTTGCGATTGGTTGTTATTTGTTATTTTGTTGATGCTAGCAATAAAAGTTCCTATAATTGTTTTTCTTTTGTTTTATTATTATGAACATATAATAATTACTACCTTAACCCGAATATTTCAAGGGTAAACCCGCGTAGTTTCCGTTCCCGTGGAATTTTCGGGATAAAATTTAAACTATGTCTATTTCTTCATCCTAATATCCAATAGCGTGAAAGAATATTAATATTTATTTTCAGTATATTTTAATGCATGCATGTATATAATATACTACATGCAATAATGCATGTTGTATTTAGAATGAAAATAAATCACTTAGAACGGTGAATATTTACGAAACTTTGACTTCAGTCACACTTTAATATGCACATCAAGCTAATGCAAGTATTCTGTTATATATTTCAGTATGAGTCACACCGTGAGAATATACCTAATACATATGTCTTAAAAAGTTTGGTTACAGTATCAATTGATACCAACTCGCTCGATCAAAGTAATTTGAAAATCTGTGCCAAATATTTATAGAAATTGGCAAATAAATCGAGTAGAGTCAAGAAAATTAGTTCAGTGAAAAATATATGAAAATGCATTTACCTAAACATATAATTGCTATACTGTGGTAAAGTATAAGCACATAGTATCTTTCTATCCCTTCTTAGCCGTTTCTTCCTACTTAAAATAACTTGTTCCTTTTATATAAATCAATACAGAATATTGATACTATAAGCGAATAAACTATACTTTGAAATTTCAATCAAATCGAATTATCATCTTTGAGGTAAACGCTTACAAAGGCATTGATTACGTATCTATCAGCCCACTTGTTCCATTGTAATAGATATAAATCGACATTCCTCGTCGTCTTCACTCTCGATATGGTTGCTTCCACTTGGTACCTGATTATATTTTGCACTAACATTTTTTTTAATTTCTGACTTACTGTTCACTACCTAGTGATGAATACTGAATTAAAATAATCATACTTCATTAAAGTTCCAATTTTAACAAATTCCATTTTGAAATATTCCGAATTTTTTAAAGTAAAATATTAATTAACTGCTTCGCTGTTGTTAGAAAAAGTAGTAAAATTCTCTTATCTACATTTCTTACAAATAGCGCCATCTCGTGTTCATTCATGACACTAATCTTTTTTAGACTAAAAATCCTAATCATGTTTGCGAAGATTACTACAAACTGGCATATACAATACACATACTGACGATCAATTGCATGATATTATATCTTTAAATATAATTTTTCTTTAGTGTACAACAAAATGTTAAAAAATGTTATGACGATTCAAAAGTGCTTTTATAAGAAGTCTAATTGAATAAATAAATGTTTGAGTTTGAGTTTAATATTTAATAAGTGCAAAGTGGAACACAACAATATGTGCAGAGTCAAGGACACAGAATGGAGAGGATATTATCCCACATCGCGAGAATCCGACACCCATTCAGAATTAGTCATGTTATTGTACAACGGTATTTAGGGTTCCGCAAATAATATAATTAGAATTAACTCTGCATGCGTATATCTATTTCTTACAATTTCTTTAATTAGAACCTATTGTTGTAATAATAATATGCAATTTGCTCTGAATAAAGATTAATCAAATATAGCCAAGATTTATTATTAGAACTGTCGTTTATTAGAACTATTCACGTATATTTTATTGTCTAAACCTCTTTATATGTTCTGTGATCTAAACGCTTATTTTTAAGCTTTGAACCTTTACAATGTGTTCGCAGCATTTGTTATGAATGTGTATAACGTTCTAATTCAATGAACATGAACACACTGGAAGCCTATTACTATACTTTCTACAATAAATGTGTTCTTTCAGTTCTTCGTGTTATACTTGACTTACTCCAAAGCTACAATGACCCTGAAGTAAATCTTGAACTACAATACGAGAACACACGAAATATTACACGTTCATTACATTGAGCGTATTTTAATATACTTTAGTATAATATAGTAAAGGAAATAATATTTGATGTGTGTTTTCACTTATAATAAATGAACTCAAAAGTCTGATTATGAAAACTATTTCACCTAGTATTAATTAAATAAATAAGTATTTTGAATATGAGTGATAAAGACTAATTTGCTTAAGATTATTTATTCTAATAGTTTTATTAAAATATTACAAATATTACCTCCATAATTAGTAAAAGGGATTGTCTTGCTATGTATAGAAGATTGAATCATCAGACTAACGTAGTACAAAGGTTAGGCCATTTCTGAATTATACGCATTAAAATCAATTTATTACAAACGTTCACTACTCACAACTTGTTTAAAATTACATATTTACGGATAAAATAAACCATGCAATATTTAATTGCCTATTTAAGAAATATGACATACTAGCTTTGAACCCGCAGCTTCGCCCGCGCAGACAAAGAAAAACCCGCATAGTTCCCGTTTCCGTGGGATTTCCGGGATAAAGCCTATCCTATTTCCCGGGATAAAAAGTAGCCTATGTCCTTTCTCGGATATCAAAATATCTCTATACCAAATTTCATGCAAATTGGTTCAGTAGTTAAGGCGTGATTGAGTAACAGACAGACAGACAGAGATACTTTCGCATTTATAATATTAGTATGGATTTTTGTTAAGGCCCTAGCTTCGAAATCAGCGTCTGTCTGTATGATATTTTATTATTTTAAACAAAATATCTAAGCCTTAAAAATTGATAGTTAGTTACCTATATCTTATGGTTATTAGTATGGACTACATAAGCTCGTAAGGCCCAATGACCTAATTTAATGACAATAGTTATTTATTTTTTTTATATTATATAATATGGGTACCTAAGCGATGTAGAAATTTGAGAAAATATAGTACTACATTTTCTCAAATTTCTACATCGCTTTCTTAGAGTCTCAGAATTCGTGTATTCTTACTAAAGAGGCCTTAGAATGTCCCAAAAAAATTGTCCTTAAGTTTAGCAAAAACAACAATAATTTAAAGTTACTTATAAAACTCATATACTTGATTTATCCAAGCGACCATTAGACATTCTTCTTGAGTACATTAACGTATTAATAGCATAACTAATATTCTCATTTGCTATTCATCATAATATAGGAGCTTTTTTCATACTCTCCTTGACATAAGGTTTATCATTTATTATTGTGAATACGTGTACATGCATTCATTTAGTTTGCAATTAAAGGGCTTAATAAGAAGACTTGATACTCACAATAAAGGCCTATGTCCCACATAAACAGAAATATAACTGATTTGAAAATTTGAACCTATAAAAAATTAAATTAGTTGAGAAATTAAAGATTTTAACGGATTTTAAACGCGATTTATTCATTATACATATTATTTTCCCGACGTTACATTATTTTATTATAGCGAGCATGGTCACGTGGAGATCTTATATTATGTTTAAAATCCGTTAAAAATCTTCAATTTCTAAATGTATAATATTCGCGTTAAATCATACAAGTTGAGCAAAAAATCATAATTGAAACAATTAAAAATCACACTCAAAATTGAATATAATATTATGTTTAAATTAAAACAATTATCTATATTACATTGAACTTAATTAAAAGCGCTTTTGAAACGTCGTAATAATTACGTAGTTTTTAAGTACCGATCAGAAAGCAGCTTCTACAGAGAAGAGCCAGACACTTCACAGTATATTTCGCATTATAAATATATCCAAAGGTTGCATTTAATACAATTTGTGGGACATGCAAACTTTAAATAACATAATGGACATAATATTAGAATGGATAAATTATCCAGCGTCAACACAATCATTGATAGAAATATAAATTCAATAAACAATTTTATTTAGCCAAGCCTTAATAATATAATTACGACTTATAATTAATGACGCTAAGAACCTACAATCTCAAAGATTGTAGGTTCTTAGTTTTATAATTTGATTATATGACAAATTATATCTGCCACTAGCTGTGCCCCGCGGTTTTATCCGCATTTCACCGCTCGTGTTGGTCTTAGCGTGATGATATATAGCCTATAGCCTTCCTCGATAAATGAGCTATCTAACACCGAAATAACTTTTCAATTTGGATCAGTAGTTCCTGAGATTTGCGCGTTCAAGCAAACAAACTCTTCAGCTTTATAATATTATAAGTATTTATTAAAAAAAAATATCTTATTGTTACAATATTATGATAATGAAGAAGTAAAAAATGTGTGCATCTTCGTGCACATATTTTTCCTACTTGAATTACGCCTACGGTGGCCTCAAGTGAGACTCAGGCAACTTCGCAGAAGATATAAAATCGCTCTGATATTGTCTAGCATTTTTGCAACATTTTTCATTTATACGTCACTTTAATTAGCAATAAAGTATTTTTGTATAGCCTTAAATCCTATTTCGATAAATTGACTATTCAACATAAAAACATTTTTTCAATTAGTTCCTAAGATTAGTCCATTCAAACATTCTCTTCAGCGGTATTATAAAAGCATGACTAAAGGGCTTCAGTCAAGGTCTCTACGGTATCGTCCATCTTAATATATCCGGGAGCCATAAATTATCAGGGATATTTGCTATTTGCATCGGTATTTGTCCATCCTGACCTATAGATGTAATTATTAGATTGTATCGAGCGATGGACGTAGAATTTCTTTCCAATAAAATGATACTGATGTGTCGTGATTGTGATTTAATTAAATTAATTATATCCATACGACATTTTGAATATGATTTTTTATTTTTTAGAATGTAAAATGTATCATATAGTTTGCTCATGGTTGAGGTAATTGAATAGAATCCATACTAATATTATAAATGCGAAAGTAACTCTGTCTGTCTGTCTGTTACTCAATCACGCCTTAACTACTGAACCAATTTGCATGAAATTTGGTATAGAGATATTTTGGTACCCGAGAAAGGACATAGGATAGGTTTTATCCCGGAAATCCTACGGGAACAGGTTTTTCTTTGAAAATGCGGGCGAAGCCGCGGGCGGAAAGCTAGTTGTGAATAAATGTTTTTTTAAGAAGTAACATTATTATAAATGTAGATTTTTATATCCTTTATTTTACCTCTTTTTTAAATTTCATAGAGCAAGAATCATCTTAAACATTGGGAGCACTCTTTTATATATTTGTAAAGTTCTAGACCCCCAAATCAAAGTTGAATAAAGATAATAAATATTATCTATTACCTGTTTTCTTGTTTTCATTTTACTTGCTCCGAATATAATAGGTGAATTGAAATATTTTACTGCAGTAAAAAGCTACAGTGATTACTCGATGACTTTGGATTTTCTTTGTTGTTTTTATCCCTGGTCAACCCCGTTGAAACCAGAGGAACTGACTAGTTCTATGTCTTATAGATAGAATATATTTCATTATTTTTAGACACCAAGAGACAATAGAAGCCTTATTATGAATAAAAATGTACCATTTTTTTAATAATGTAATTAATAAAAATGCTTTATATATTGTGGGAACTCAAGGCAATGAGAAAATCGATAGATTGTTTAAATAAGTTCACTTATCAATGATCACAGACAGACAGAAAACGTGAGAATTTTCGTTTTATAATATTCTAACGCGACCTTAACTTGTAAACAATGCAAGAGGTTAAGAACGCAGTCATCATTATTTTTAAAGGTTATTTATAAACATCGATTTGAATGCGTATTAGTTGATGTTTCCTTTTTGTTATGTAATCAGGATCCTCATTTGTGATTGCTTATTCAGTTTTTCATAGTCATTTTTACAACTGAACAGAATGCACATTGTAACTATTTCAAAAGCTTTTGCCTGACTTTCTATGAGCTATGATCGTAATTTACATGTAACTGAAATTCCAACGAGGAATTTTATGATTGGAAAATTATGGAAGAATTTTGAACTGTTTTACGAAAAATATAAAGTGAAACTGTGTAGGAAATGCTTTTGGATACTCATATGATTGTAAATGTTAAAAATACTTATGTAATGACGATTCGAAAGTGCTACTAAATACATAGTAGTCTAATTGAATAAATGAATGTTTGAGTTTGAGTTTGAGCTTGAGTTTGATTTTTCTTCAATTAACCTATAAATATAAGCAACTGTATCTCTGTGATTTTAACTATTTATGAGTTTTGTAATAAACATCCTAGGTGCAAAAGTTTAGTCTATTAAATGATCAATTTAAATGCGATCAATATTAAAATAAACTTTTCCTTGTTTCACATTTATTAAGTTGTGTCTTAATTAAATTATAATAATATTTTTTATCACTTTTACTTTAACTTTATTTTTAAATAAAACAAAATAAACACAAAATATACAATCCATTTCACATAAAATAAAACCAAGTATTTTTTATAAAAAAAGTAATAATAATTTTCTATGTGTATTGTTGTTTTCAAACTTCTTGCAAAAGCTTTGACTCATTTCCTCATTGTTACAATGTTTAATAGGCTAATTATTTTATGTTAAACGCCTATTTAATTAGTGTTAATAGATGTTCATGTAATAAATTACATTGCAAGCGAAATAATAATAAACAAAAGTACAAAACGTATTACATTGTTGTACATATTTTTGATATATTTTTAGAGCTTTTTATTAAAATGTAACTACTTAGTTTAGAAAAGCTATACATACGTAGTATAGATGTTTCTGATTGCTATGTATGAAAATATGTATTCGTTTGCCTTTAAAACACTTTGTTTGGTTTTATACAACAAAAATATTGTAAAACGGTCGATTACATTTGAGTTTGAGTTTTGAGATAATTTAAAATCTAATCATAATGAATGTTTAATTTTTATGGATACAACAATAATGTTTTCAATCTAAAATGTATTCAGTTCTCTACCTATCCATTTGATGTTGTACATAATATGATAAATATTGCATTAGTCAAAATTAAATTTAAAACATAATATGGATATTTTCCCTTTATTGTTTATATTTCTATTCGCGTAAAATCCTTTATCTTATTACTTCAAAACATTGGTACAAAAATGATTGATTAAAAATATTATTTTGTGAATGTTTAAATTTTTGAATAATTATTTGTCAATCAAAGCCTTGAAGTGCCGTGAATTTGTATTGAATAAATTTGATTACGATATAAAATATGACTATAGGATATTTTAGTTTAAATTTTATGGCAGTATTATACATTTCAAAATTAAAAACTTAATATATGTAATACGGGATCTAATTTTTTAAATAATTTAACTATAATTTTAACTAGAAGATTCTAATTCTCACCGAGAATGTAGTTAAAGTTAAATCTATACATAATATTATAAGGCTGTAGAGTTTGTTTGAATGCGCTAATCTCAGAAACTACTGGTTCGATTTGAAAATTTTTTTCGGTGTTAGATAGCCCATTTTTCGAGGAAAGCTATTATAGGCTATATAATATCATCACGCTAAGACCAACAGGAGCGGAGCAATGCGGGTAAAACACTGGAGAACAGCTAATTTAATAAGAAGAGAGGAGAAACAATTAAAATAGCTAGCAGTTAGCTATGAATACACATAAAAACTACTGCCATTTTTTATGTTTGTCAGCACTAGCATTTGAAACATTTGAACAGATTTTAATAGAATTTTCCATTATAAATATATTTATAAATATATTGAGTGACAAAGGCTTTATCCCTTTACTACCGAATAAAAAATAATCTTAAATGTCTTTTTCTGTATACTAATACCTCTTGCATAAACTAACTCTATATGAGTTATACTAAGTCAATAGCCACAAATAGTAAGTGGTTAGGATAGTTTAAAATAAATCACGGGTCACACGAAACCTGTCTCAAGCATTTGACCCCCGAGGTCATTTATCGTAACACAATAGACATGTATTCGTTCTTTGGTTTTAGGTTGCGGTAATATGATTATGATTTATTGAAATATATATCAATATTAATGAAGTAATTAAATATTTGGACTTCGACCCTGTTAGTTGGTAATATTTATGTCTCCAACTATCACTTATATTCAACTAGATTTCCGCCCGCGGCGTCGCCCGCGTTTTCAAAGAAAAATTCGCATAGTTCTCGTTCCCGTGGGATTTCTGAGATAAAACCTATCCTTTGTGTTAATCCGAATTACGCCTCTATATGTGTGCTAAATTTCATTGTAATCGATTCAGTAGTATTTGCGTGAAAGAGTAACAAACACACACACACATCCTCACAAATATTCGCATGGACTAATTTTGATTCTGAATGGACTAGAGATAAAATAATAGAGATAGATACATTTTCACGTTGTTTTATTTCGTTTTCTTAAGGGTTGCTTGGTAGAGATCGCTACGTAGCGATAAAGCTGCCTTAATCTGTTTTTTTTAATTACTGTTTATTTTAGGAATGATTTTGTAACGCAATAAATAATTTTTAGGTATTCATTCTTTCAGAATAATATAGCTTTAAATTAATGAATAATTTTGGAAGTTAGTCCAGTAGTTTCGGCACTTATTTAGTTCAAACACACATACACATAAAATACATGCTCTTTATTATGTACACAATACATTAGCTCTCTCAAACTAATAGTTACTTCATACTTCTTTACTTTAAATAATCATACTTGTTTGTTTAAATACTAATGATCTAAAGTATTATATAATAGCATTTTCTGAGTAACGAGAATACATTTCTACTAATAGATAATATTTTTTTAGTTCTCCTCTCATTTTTAGTTGCTGTTTACATAATAATTATCGTAAGATTGACGGCCATATTCTTATAGGTATATTATAGACTTTATTCTATCTGTAAAAAAATTTTCACCAAAATCATAAGAGGTTTTTTTTATATATTTAAAAATACCAGCGTGCATCGTTATAATCCATACTAATATTATAAATGCGAAAGTAACTCTGTCTGTCTGACTGTTACTCAATCACGCCTAAACTTCTGAACCAATTTGCATGAAATTTGGTATGGAGATATTTTGATACCCGGGAAAGGACATAGGCTACTTTTTACCCCGGGACATAGGATAGGTTTTATCCCGGAAATCCCACGGGAACTATGCGAGTTTTTCTTTGACTGCGCGGGCGAAGCCGGGGGCGGAAAGCTAGTTATATAAAGCTAGTCTATATAAGACTTTCAGGATCATAACATCATTACAATACATACAGTTAATTATGTTTTTTTTTACAACAATATCCTACTAAAATCATGAATATGCAATACATAATGCAATGGCTAAGTGGAACTTTAGGGTGTGGACTCCAAATATCAGTGTTGAGCAAAATAATGACCTTTCTTCTACTATAAGAATGTGAGAACTAAGTGTGATATAAGACTAGCTATTACTTAAAGACTTGAGCATTATCAATTATGATGCCTTCTCTTAAATATTTTCATTCATGATTAACTTTTATTCGTAATCATATTTTAGTATAGGTACTAAGTATATAAGTAGGCACATACCTATATTTCTCATTATTATTACTTTAGTACTGTAACTGATGGTGTTTTAATCTTATATATAAAAATGAATCGCAAAATGTGTTGATAAGCGCATAACTCGAGAACGGCTGAACCGATTTCGATAATTCTTTTTTTATTATATTCCTTGAAGTACGAGGATGGTTCGTATGTAGAGAAAACGTAAATATTATGTACCACGGGTGAAGCCGGGGCGGACCGCTAGTAATAGGTAAATAAATAAACACATGTTAAGTTATAAATTATAGGTGTTTAAAAACAGTCTACGTATCTTTTTTAGAGAACACAAAGAAATAGAGTCAATTCTCATAATCTTTTTTTAAAAAATGGTTCTATATTATAATATTTTTTACCTAAATCAACGAAAACGTTACACGAAATTTAATTATTTATTCCACAGCGACAATTGTTCTAATTTTCGTTAGGAATCGAACCCATAACCCTTCAACCATTGCACGATAAAGAACAGGAAGTCTATATAGATATATAAGTATTATCCTATTATAGATCATCATCTATGATCTATAGATCGATAGCTTAGTGAATGTGGAGTTATTTAACATTGAACTTTGTTACGAAACGGATGATAAGGCACCTATCACCTGTCCTTTGGGCTTCGACACTAGTGCATAGCGTGGGTTCGTTCGCAATGTATGAAGAATGTCTAAGGTCGAGCAGATGCTTTCTAGTTTTTTTGTTAATGTCAAGTTATTTTAGTTAGAGCTTGGTATGACACAAGATTTATATTGAAATTAAGCTGTTTGGTAAATGAAATCAGGAATTGAACGTAGTTTTCACCAATATGCATTAGTTGTCTAACCTAGGATAAAAGCTCAATTTAGAAATTAGTGAGTTTTTAATAATGTTTGTATTGATGGATTTTATAAGATGATTTAAATATTATATTATTTCACTGAATTCGAACGGTCATACTGTAATCGTTCTAAGTCTTTAATTTCTTAACAAAAGAACTTTGGCTGTCAATTTAAGCTTTTTAAGGCTTTCAAAGTATGCAAGTATAAGTAGTACAAGCTAATACAAACACATATTAAATACTAGCAGCTCCGCGCGGTTTCACCCCCGTGGCTCCACTCCTGTTGGTCGTAGCGTAATGATATATAGCCTATAACCTTCCTCTATAAATGGGCTATCTAACACCTAAAGAATTTTTCAAATCGGACCAGTAGTTCCCGAGATTAGCGCGTTCAAACAAACAAACTCTTCAAGTTATAATATTAGTATGTATAGATTAATATGTTTCGCATAGAGAAAAAATTCACATACTATTTATGAATGAAAATTGAAGCCTCACACATGAGACAACACGCTACCTTCGATTCATCGTACTAAAGAATACATATTTATGTAGTAAATAATTTAATTGCGTTTAACATTATAATAAAATATAATCTGTCAACTAATTAGTGTTACAACTCTTATCTATATGTGTAAAGGTGTAAAATATTCAATAAGTAATAATTTTATGATAATATTAATGCATATTTATTTGCTACCGACACTATAATAAATTATTTAAGTAGAAATAATAAGTTGCGTTTATTTATTTTTTAAATTAATGAACTGATTGATTAAGGGCTCTTAGTTATTAGGATGGTTGTTGAGATTCCACTGATTTCTAACCATTCTTTTTTGTTTTAGTGTTAATTTTTTATTTATGAAAATACTATTGTAAATAACTTTAGTGATACAGTGTTTGAGATGTGATGGTCTATTTTTAATACGAAGATAAAAAAAGACGTGTGGCACTCGAGGACTGCCGCGGTAAATTGCATAGCATGTCTTCAAGCCACACCTCCGTGCCCGTCGGAGTGGGGAGCGTGAGGTTTTTTCGTTACGGAATTTCTCGATTCGGTCCCCGCGCTCAAGGCCCGCGATAGAAGCTATGCAATAGCTTAAAAATAAAATAAAGATGGTAATAAAGTAAAAATTATTTTTTTTTTTCAAAAATCAAATGCCACCATAATTAATTTGCTACAAGCCTAGATAAATCTTAGGCTTTAACTAGGTAATAAATGTCATTATTTTCATATTTAATGCTAATAAATCTTAAATAATATTTTGTTCATTAATTTATGATTGACATTTAAAACAAGTGATGCACCCCGACGTCGACCATAATATAAAAATTACAAATTTTCAACCATTAGATACCTAACTAATTACGAAAATTCCTTGCTTTAGCTTTATCAAATGCCTGGTTGTTAGTTTAGCCAGTCAGTAAAAAGTCTTCTTAATAATATATTCTTAATTAGAAAAGAAGAACTAGAGAAATTCTTCCGAAAAACTTTGGCAATTTCAGAGCATTTACAACGAAACATTTATTGATTTAATGTATTCTATCACCATATGTGAATAATATGAACATACCCATTACCCAAGTGTATAAAGGACGAATCGTGCAAATTACGAAAATTTTGAATTTAACAAAAAATAATTTCATGTTTTTTATGCTTAATGCTTTTATAACTACCATTTTCTAACTTTTAACTAAAAAAAGTCATAATACATAAGCAAATCCTGTAGTACTGTTTCTCTC